>JALGBA010000034.1:600000-775000 GCA_023970755.1 Azemiops feae | reverse complement strand
TGTGTGATGTATTTTGCTTATGTATTTATAGATAAATTCATAAAAATGTTTATGAACATTTAGGGTTGTGTGATTAGACATGAACATGAATATGGTTTCGTGTGAAGATGATTTTGTGCTGCTAAGAATCAAAATTCTATTCTATTCTATTCTAAAATGATTTGCAGCAAATACTAGATAGCTTGTACAGTGTACTGAGGAATATGCATTTGAATATGAAATACCAAGGTAACTGTGTTTTAAAGGAAAAATGGAGGAAATGATTGCATGAGATACACATGCAGTATATGTCCAAAAATGAGAGCTAGTTGCTAATTTTGTATACCTTCAGTAATTACTACTTTTAAATATAATAATTTATTAAATCTAATAGATTTTGACCTTCTAGAATCTAGCTATAGGGAAAAGGTCTTGCTGAGAGGAATTAATGTTTGTTCAAAGATGTAAAAATGTCTATGAGGGCATGCATCTGTCCACTTGGTTAGGAGTGAGATTTGAGGGATGGGTATTTCAGGTGAAGAGGAGAAGGAGGAGGATTTATATTCCATCTTTATTTTGTACAACTCGAAGGCGGCATACAAAATGCTCCCACCTCCTATTTTTTCCACAGTAACAACAACCTTGTGAGGTTGTTTAGCTGAGAAAGAGTTGCTAAGGCAAAGTCACTGAGTCAGCTTTCATTTGGGTATATTAGAAGAGAAAGAGTAAAAGAAAATATTAAACTATGTTGAAATAATTTGGTCTTATTGGGAAAATAATGAGAATCAAATTATGAAATGAAACACATGAAGGAAGAATGAATGAGTTGAGAGAAAGGGAAAGGTTGAGAAAAATCATAGTTGGATAGAGGTGATGAGGTCCTTAAAAAGAGAGAAGTTAGTTGTTTAAGGGACAAAAGACAGTGTGTGAATCAGTGTCTGGCTATGAAGGAAGTAAGTCATTATCTTTGCTCAATCACTGAGATTCCTGGTCCAATTGTTATAAGTGGAGGATTATAACAGGCATTCATTCAAAAATTCTAAATTTGAACAAAATGATCAAGGATTCATCTTATCCTAAACAAAACAAGCATGGCATAGGAGTGATTCAGGACCTTCAGGTAATTTAAATGAATCGGCTACATCCTGTGTTCCTTTTTACCTGTAACTTTCTCTGTTTTCTTTCTTTTCTTGTTCCCCTTCAGTTACCTCTGACAGAAGTGGTAGAGCCAATTGACGTTGAGAAATACCTTAGCACTCACTTGCCAGGTGTTGAACCAGGCCCACTTCGTGACCTGATTGAGTTCCCTGCAGATGACCTGGAAGTGACCCATGAATCCCGGGACTGTCGGACCCTAGAACCTGGTGTCCCTGAGGATGGGTAAGTGGTATGATGGATAATTACTGAGATAGTTCTATCATATAGTTCCTCATTCCTTTTACCCCATAAGACACAAGGATACAAGCATTACCAGCGCAGAGAATTTGACAGCATGCTTGCATTTTCTGAACTAGAGCTTTTTAATTTTGTGCTGTTGATGAGTGGAAATATGTTAAAATGAAAGTGGGTTTTAAAGAGGAAATCAATCGTTAATTTTAAAATATCCCTAAATGGCAATTTTATGCTGTTTGAGGCCTTTTGGATTGTATAAGTATGAGGGATACAACTACCAGATGTGTTACTATTGGGTATCATAAGATAATTTTGAGTGGATTTCCCTTGCAGACTTCCTAGAATGACCCATGGATACTACTTATCTTTTTTTTCATACGAGAATAGCATAAAGATGGGAAAAGATATCTGAGATATATTTGGTGTATTGCTGGATATTGAGTTGCAAGAATTTTCTAAAATGATCATCAGCATCCAAGGACCTGGCTGACTATAACAACAACAACAACAACAACAACAACAATAAAAGTTGGAAGGGACCTTGGAGGTCATCTAGTCCAACCCCCTGCTCAGGCAGGAAACCCTATACTAGTGATGGTGAACCTTTTAGAGACCGAGTGCCCAAACTGCAACCCAAACCCCACTTATTTATCATCGGGTGCCGGGTGGGCGTGGCCCAGTGGCTGGGCGTGGCCCACTGGCTGGGTGTGGCTGGCACGGGCGTGGCCTACTGGGTGGGCGTAGCCAGCTCGACATCACTTGCGTCAGGGGCACTTGTGCAGGCCTGGGCAGGCCTGGGGTGGATCTGAGGGTCTCCGGCGGAGGGGGGGTGGGACTGGGGTGAGCACCAGGACATGGTCCACTGGAGGAGCCTCACTGAGCCTCAGGCCATGCAGGGGGCCCCTGGACGGTGGCACGGACTGCCTGGAGCCCTGGGCAGTGGAGATCAAGCGCCCAGCCCGGCCCTTGAGCTCCCACAGAACCAGGACCCCACAGCCCTGCCTAGCCTGTGATTGTCTGGATTTGTTTTCTCATTTTGTCTCTCATAGTTGAGGTCTACCTATGATGACAATTACAGGCCTCTCTCATCTTTTTAAGTGGGAGAACTTGCACAATTGGTGGCTGACTAAATACTTTTTTGGCCCACTGTATTTTAGCCTCCAGCCCCCTAATCATCTATGTTTACCACCCATTTAGACCAGATGGTTCCCCTGGTTTGGTTTATAGAACAGTGGCCATGAGCAGAGCCTTCTCAGAGACAGCACCCCAATTGTAGAACTTTCTTCCAAGGAAAATATGAACAGTGCATCCCTCACCCGTTTAGAGGCAACTCCAAACATTGTTCAGCCAGGCATATGTAGAACAACACCACATTTTATGGTCAAACAGTAAATTACTACTAATATTTTTCTTTCTTAAAATACACACTTTTAATATTGTTTTAAGCAGTGCTGGTGATGCTTTACAATAGCTGTCTTTGAGAGTTTTTTTGTAAACGACCCTGGATTTCTCAGAAACATTTAATTTCGAATTAGATGTTGATTTAATAAATTAGGCAGAAGAAACAAATGTTTAAATACATCTAAATCCCACAGACCTACTGCCTCCTAGGCGCATACTGCAGAGAAAATAAGGCATTGCATTTCTAGCCAGCATAGCCACAGGGAACTGTGGTCCATGACACCCAAAAGACATTAGTTTGGGTAAGGCTGGATTAAATTATAAAAGAGCAGATGAGAGGAAGTAGAAGCAAGAAACACTTTCCATGTCTCCGACAAAATAATTGGGGGAGTGGGGAGTTGACTCAGCCTTTTAATTTCAACTCACGCCAATTCCTCTTAACTTCCCATTCAATCTAAAGAGTTCTATGATTTTAGGGAGGTGAGGTGGCAAGAATAGACCACAAAGCCAATCTGCGAGTTTGCTCTCTTGCCTGCCTGCACACCACCTCCCCGACGCAGCATGTGTGTGTGTGTGTGTGAGAGAGAGAGAGAGACAGAGAGAGAGATCCCCTTTTTGTAGGTTTGCTTACTCTGCAACGCTTTTCTTTCCCCACACTTTCGCTTCCCTGCTGGCTCAATCTCTCTCTTTCTCTCTCCCTCACACACAAAAACTCTCCCTGCTTTCTCCCCCTTCTCCCCCTTTTCCTCCAGCTGTACCTGAACGGAGTGGGAGGAGATTAAAAAAAAGAGAAAGGGGGAAGCTCCCCTTTTTTGTAACACTTTGGCTTCCTCCTCCTCCTCTTCCCCTCCTGGCGCTCTCTCTCTCTCTCTCTCTCTCACACACACACACACACAAACACACACACACACACAGAAACCCTTCCTGCTTTCTCCTCCTTCTCACCCTTTCTCTCCAGCTGCCACATGTTGCCGACCACCAGCAGTTCCAGATTGCGGCTCTGCATGACTGCTGCATTCCCCTCTCTGGCCCTACAACGTGGCGGAGAGGGTGAATGGGAGCCGGCTGATGCTCGGCTTGTGCCACTGCACGCTCCCATCTCTGCGCCTTTCATCCCATAGGCCGGGCGTGCCCTGGGGCGCTAGGCTTACAGAACGCCAAGGCCGAAGCGAGGAAAGGCGTGGTGCAGCAAAGCAGAGCCAGATGAGGAGAGGCCCGGCAAAGCGGGGAATGGCCCGGTGTGACAGGCGAGGCTGGGAGGGGTGGGGTGGGGTGAGGCAAATGAGCTGCAGCTACTGCTGCAAACCAGTAGCCCCTGAGCGCTCAGCGTTTCCTGTCCGTACGCCGGGAGGGCGCCAGTCGGGGTGGGCAAGGGCTGGGGCAGCGGGGGCCGGTTCCTTGCCATTTCTGGCACAGCCCCGGGGGGGGGGAAATTTGGGCCCGGCCCCGGCCCGCGGGCCTTGTGTTTGATATGTCTGACCTACAGCTTTGGTGGCTCTGTAGGCTCTGTAGGCACCTGCTGTTTTGGTGGCTCTGTAGGCAGAGCTGTGAAGTTCTCTTCTCTGTCAGAACTTCACAGCTCTGCCTACAGAGCCACCAAAGCAGCAGGTGAAGCGCTGGATGCTCGGGGAGGGAGGGTGCTGAAGTGGGCGGTCGGGCCATTGGCAAGAGCAATGCATCTGAGCAGAAAGCGGCCTCGGAACAAGTGGGGCAAGTAAGGAAAGAAATCCTCGCTCCCTCCAGAAATTGCCTTTCTTTCCTTACCTGACTCCCAGCCCCGTGCCGTTTCTTCTTCGCGATCCGCCCCCGCTGTGTGCAAGGAAACAAAGTTTTTTTTGGGAAAAAAAAATCAATTCCAACTTCGCGATCTTTCACGAGAAGTTGGAATTAATTGATTGACCTTTCCCCCCCAAAAAAACCTTCCTTTGTTTCCTTGCACACGGCAGCGGCGGCAGATTGCGAAGGAGAAACGGCATGGGGCTGGGAGTCAGGTAAGGAAAGAAAGGCAATTTCTGGGGGCAGCGAGGATTTCTTTCCTTACCTGCCCCACTTGTCCTGAGGCCGCTTTCCGCTCAACCGCATTGCTCTTGCCAATGGCCCGGCCGCCCACTTCAGCACCCTCCCTCCCCGAGCCTCCAGCGCTTCACCTGCTGCTTTGGTTGGCCTGCCGGCCCCTACCTCAATGCTCTGCCCACTGTCGCCCAGCACGGCCGCCCCGGGGCTGCAGGGGCTGGCCTGGCATGGGAAGGGCTTACTAACCTGCCTTTCAGCTGCATTCCATTTCTCCTTTGGCTTCTCAGCCTTCGCCGCGTGTTTGTGGGACTATCGATAAAAAAAAAAGTTCCATCAGACTTTCTAACTTCTCACGAGATCTCAAGAAGTTATAAAATCTGATGGAACTTTATTTTTTGTACCAATAGTCCCACAAACATGCGGCGAAGGCTGAGAAGTGAACGAAGAAACGGAATGCAGCTGAAAGGCAGGTTAGTAAAAAAAAATGCTTGGGGGAGGCAAGGGCATCTGGGCAGGGGCGGGCGTGGCAATCTTACCCTGAGCGGCTTCAGCAGGTGTCTGGCAGGTGTCTGGCAGGGGGATGCTAGCGCCGTCGCATTACTTCTCCACCCCATGCACAGGCCCTGCCCCACCCCTCACATGGAGTGCCCTGCTCCCGCCGCTCCGCTCCATCCCCACGCGGCACCTCCTTTCCAGCTCCAATGCGTCACTTCCTCCGCCGCTGTGTGGGACTAAAAATAAAGTGCAATCAATCAATTCCAATTTTGCAAGATCTTTTTTTTCCCGCAAGAAGTTGAAATTGATTGATTGAACTTTTTTTTTTTTTGCACACAGCGGCAGAAGCCTAAAGCGAAAAGGTTATATAAAACCCAGCTTAAAAAGCCACTTGCCCAGGGAGATTTTGATGCAGGTTGCTCATGGACGGGACTGAAGGCCTAGGACTGGGGCAACAGCGCGCGTGCCCACAGAGAGAGCTCTGCGTGCCACCTGTGGCACGTGTGCCATAGGTTCACCACCACGGCCCTATACCATTTCAGACAAATGGCTGTCCAGTCTCTTCTTAAAAACTTCCAGTGTTGGAGCATTCACAGCTTCTGGAGGCAGGTTGTTCCACTGATTAATTGTTCTAACTGTCAGGATATTTCTCCTTAGTTCTAGGTTGCTTCTCTCTTTGGTTAGTTTCTATCCATTGCTTCTTGTCCTGCCTTCAGGTGCTTTGGAGAATAGCTTGACTCCCTCTTCTTTGTGGCAACCCCTGAGATATTGTAACACTGTTACCATGTCACCCCTCGTCCTTCTCTTCATTAAACTAGACATACCCAATTCCAGCAACTGTTCTTTATATGTTTTAGTCTGCAGTCCTCTGATCATCTTTGTTGCTCTTCTCTGTACTCTTTCTAGAGTCTCAACATCTTTTTTACACCGGGGTGACCAAAACTGGATGCAGTATTCCAAGTGTGGCCTTACCAAGGCATTGTAAAGTGGTATTAACACTTTAACATGTAACCAGGAGAGGAAAAGATTTCTTTTTGAAGCGAAATACATAGGAGGGGATGGAATCAGATGTAAAATAACCCTTAACGTAATTCCCAAATTATTTTGGAGGAAGTCAGAAATGTTTACAGCTGGACTTTGTAATGAGTCAACTAGAAATATAAAAATGAGGCACAGAATGCCAAATAAAATGGGAACAGAAGTAATCTTACAGTACACTGTGTATATCATGTATTTGGATAATAAAGTCAAGGAAAAGAAACCAGTGGTGGCTTCACTGAACCACATAATGTGTCGCTTAAAAATAATAAAAGTTTAAAATTCTATCTTTTGACTGTGGTTTAGCAGATTTGAAATAGAGACAGTAGTTCACATAGTGCATATAGGAACATCAGGTTAAAATATTCTACAGTGTAGGATGCTATAGATATATATGGAGATTCTTAGGGTTAATGATGGCTGCTCTTGAAAATAGTCCCAGTTTCCTTATGTGGCCCCTTGGGGAGAATTAATTGCCCACCCCTACCCAAGATCGTTCCTCACTTATTTTACTTTGATTAAGGTAACTGAGGACACAGATTAACCCCCAGGTGGTTCCAGTGATCTCTCAGAGTGTTAATGACTGGCTGACTGCAAGACTATAAATCCTTTCCATTCCCCACTAGTTAGTTAGAACTGAAGAAGCCTCTTGGGTGATTTTGCTTGAAGAAAAATAAAGAAAGTCCAGTTGCTGTTTGAAAAAAAAAAAAAGCACCCTTTGGGGCAATGCTAAAGACAATATTAGATATTATTATCTGGATTGAAATCATTAGTATTAAGGTCAGTGCATCCAAACATTTTTTGTATTTACTATTCAAAGTTCAACCATATTTCTGCCTGGCTTTTAACCATGCAGAAATGTTTTGTTCAGTGATGCTGAAGAGATGCATTCAAAATGGAAAAGCACTCTTTTTAAAATGCCATTTAGAAATAGCACTAATTTTTGAATAACCTATATCTAGTTAAATTCAGCATGCACTTTCTGCTATCTCATCCATCTAAATCTGTTCTACTAATTTTTATGGCCCCTCAGAGCCTGGTTTGGAGGAAGAGGAGTTGGAACCAGGACCATCCAACGGAGATGGCACATCTCCCTTGGCATGTGAAGATACGCCAGGGGTTGAGGACGATGCTGTCCCAGGCCTCTCAGCCATTGGGGGAGGTGGTCGACCTGATGGAGAGCTGCCTGCCTTCACAGACACAGGGGAGAATCAGTGGCTGACAGGCAGTGGTGCTGACAGGCAGCAGATTACCTTCGATGAGGAACAGCTGCCTTTCCCACTCGATCCAAGGACATGGAGAGCGGAGCATAGGCAAGCTCAGAAAAGGGCTGCAAGGCTACTCGGGAAACAGTTGTCCCACCCCTCCTCATAAGGAACACCTGGAGTGGACTGATTTAAAGAGAAGTTGTGGGGAGTTAGTCTTTGCCAGAAACAATTGTTTGTTTTGGATTACACTCCCCCGACTTTGACTTGTGCCTTTTGCCTTATTTTGAGGATTGCTTTTTGCCTTTGCTTAGAGGACTGCTATTTGTCTTGCTCTAGCTTTGTGGATTGCTTTTGCCCTTTGCTTTACCTTCTGAAGTGCCTTTGCCTTGTACTTTGTCTTTGCTCTGAGCACTGCCATTTGTTTTATGTTTGGATTTTGCCTTGTGGACTTTTCTGGTAATATATGTGTCAAGGTTCAGACTGACAAACCGAACCAAGCAAACACCTTCAAGACTTTACAATCTCTTAATGTAAAACTTTATTGAGCACATCATTTCGGCACAGTGGAAAGCGAAACCAGTTTTGGCAAGTTTTGTAAGGCCCCACCTCAATTTACATCTTAAGAAGACAGAACCCTTGGAACGGGTTTTCCAACAGGAATCTTTATTAAGAAAAACTGACTGAAGGCGTGCTAGACAGGATCTAGGGGACCCCCCTGATCATTCAATGTTTTAAAGTGTTCCCAAGCAGTCCCACCCCACATTCCTTCCGGTCAATCCAAATTGGCAGATGGCTGGGTGTTAAATCCATCGGATCCCAAATGTTGCAATCTTCCCCCCCTTTTCCCTTGCTGCCGGTAAAAGGAAGCTTCATAGGGAGTGAGATCAAAGGCTGATTGCCGTATTGTTATGGTTAGTACTCCAGAGAGGGAAATCCACAGAGGATGTTTCTTTGGAGGAATGCCAGTCATAAACACCCGTGTTTACTCCCCCCCCCTTTGTAGTATGACAGAATCCAAAAGAGAGTAAGAATTGGGTTTTCCCAGAGTAGATTAGTTAGAAATAAAATATAATTGGATTCTGACATCCGGCTCCCCTTAAAAATAAGAGAGGTCCACCTGTAGAGAAAACAAAACAGGTATAAAAGTTAGTCTGGCTTGTTAGGATACTCTGTATGAAATTTCTTTAAAAGCTTCGGGGCTTTGACATGATGTTTATGGACCCACTCGTTGTGAGAGGCGGGGAGGTGCTTCCATGCTACTAGGTATTGAGTTGACCCATGATATTTTCTAGAGTCCAGGATTTCCCTTATTTCGAAGTGTTGTTCGCCTTCTATCATGATTGGTGTTGGTGGGGGGGGGATTTTTGGCCGTAAGGGTGACTGTTGTTCTCTTTTCAGCAAACTGCAGTGGAAAATTGGGTGTATTTGCCTAAGATTCTTGGGTAATTCTAATTCTACTGTTACTGGGTTTATGATTCTTTTAATTGGAAAAGGCCCTATATATTTTGGTCCAAGTTTTTTACAGGGTTGTATGGATTTTAAGTATTTTGTAGACAGATAAACCATTTCTCCTATAATGAATGGTGTGGGCTCCACCCTTTTCTTATCTGCTTGTGCTTTGTATGCTTGCCTAGCTTCCTCTAGAGCTTTTCTAACTATTGGCCAGGTGTTTCGTAATTGTTCCATCCATTCTTTCAGTGATGGGATTGCCGGTTCGTTTGGGGTTAGTTCTGGCATGGGGTTGAAACTTTGGCCGGTAGCTATTTGAAAAGGAGTGTAACCTGTGCTGGAGTGGACTGCATTATTGTAGGCAACCTCTGCAAAAGGCAACAGGTCCATCCAATCTGACTGCTGGAAATTTAGAAAACATCTTAAATATTGCTCAAGTACTCCGTTACATTTTTCTGATTGACCATTTCCCTGAGGATGATGGCTAGACGTCAGTCCCTGGGTGGTCCCTAAAAGGGATAGAAACTCCTTCCAAAATGCCAATGGAAATTCTACTCCCCTATCAGATATGATGCGTTGGGGTGCCCCATGCAATCTGTAAATATGTTGCACGCAAAGTTTTGCTAAAGCTTTTGCGGTGGGGATCTTTTGGCAAGGAATAAAGTGAACCTGTTTGGAAAATAGGTCCGTGACCGTCCAAATGACAGTATTTCCATTGCTTTCTGGTAATTCCACTATAAAATCCATGGCTATTTCCCTCCAGGGGACTGAGGGATTTGCCACTGTTTGTAACAGTCCTGGTGATTTCCCTTGCAGCCTTTTTGCCATTGCACACTTTGGGCAGCTGGCCACGTAACTTTTTATGTCTTTTTTCATGGATGGCCACCAAAATTGCCGTTTAATTAAGTGTAATGTTTTTACAAATCCAAAATGCCCTGCTGATTTTGTGTCGTGGCAAAGTTGCATGAATGTGATCCTTTGGGTGGTCGGTATATATAACTTCTCCCCCACCCAAGTCTTTCATTGTGCACAGGTGCTTATTTTTCTGGAACCATTCATCTGTTTCCAAACTTTTCTGGAATTCAATTCCGGTCTGGCTATCCAGCTGTGGTTTTAATTTAACTTGGGCTCTGGTAGTCACTGGCGCTGCCAGTTGTGATTCTCCCATCATCGGTTTAGAGTCAATGGCTCGCGTGCTGTTATATTGGGGCATGCGAGATAATGCATCTGCCAGAAAGTTCTTTCCCCCCGGCAAATGCTTGAGCTTAAAATTAAATTGGTGAAAATGCTGAGACCAGCGGGCTTGCTTGGGGTTGAGTTTTCTGGGTGTTTTCAAGGCTTCCAAATTTTTGTGGTCTGTCCACACCTGGAAAGGGATTTTATTGCCTTCAAGGAATTGGCGCCATGTAAGTAATGACCAACGTATCCCATATGCCTCTTTCTCCCACACGGGCCAGCGCTGTTCCGTTTCAGTGAGTTTCCTGGACGTATACGCGCAGGGTTGCAACATTCCTTCATCATTTTCTTGTAATAGTACAGCCCCCACTGCCACATCACTTGCATCCATCTGTATTACGAAGGGTTTGTCCATGTCTGGGTGCCCCAGTACTGGTTCGGCAGAAAAAAGCCTCTTTAATCTCTCAAATGCCGCTTGGCATTCCATTGTCCATTTTAGTGGCTGGCTAGGTTTCACTGAGGATTCTCCCTTCGTTTTTAGTAAGCTCGTGAGGGGCAGGGCTATCTGGGCAAATGAGGGGATGAATTGGCGGTAAAAGTTTGCGAAACCCACGAAACTTTGCAGTTGCTTTCTTGTGCGAGGTGGTGCCCATTCTAATACTGCCCTGACCTTTTCTGGGTCCATTTCAATGCCTTGTGGGGATATGCGGTAACCTAGGTAGTCTATTCTTTCCTGGTGAAATTCGCATTTTGATAATTTGGCATATAGGTGGGCGGCTCGCAGTTTCTTTAAAACCGCTCTGACTAGGTTGACTTGTTCCTCTTTTGATTCGGTGAAGATAAGGATGTCGTCTAAATAAACCAGGACCCCCTTAAATAGGTGCTCCCTTAGTACCTCATTGATTAATTGCATAAATACTGCGGGGGCCCCTTGTAATCCAAAAGGCAAAACTTTGAATTTGTAGCACCCCATTGGGCAATTAAATGCGGTTTTCCATTCATCTCCTTCCCTAATTCTCACGCGGTAATACGCTTCCCTTAGATCTAGTTTAGTAAAAATCTTTCCTTTCGAGAGGTGTGATAACATGTCCTTCATGAGGGGTAGGGGGTATAGGTTGCTTTCACTGATCGCATTCAGGAGCCTATAATCCACGCATAAACGTAAAGAGCCGTCCTTCTCTCTAAAGAGGACCGGAGCGGCCACCTTAGGTTTGGCTGGTTCAATGAACCCCCTTTCTAGTTTTTTCTTTATAAATCTCTCCATTTCCTCCTCCTCCTTTGGGCTCATGGAGTATAATCTGGGCTTTGGGAGTTTTGCCCCGGGCTTGAACTCTATGGCACAGTCCGTGGGTCGGTGGGGGGGAAGCTCATCCGCCCTCTCCTCGCTGAAAACTTCAGCCAGGTCTCTGTATTCCTCTGGTATTTCTGGTAGCCCCTTTTCTTCACCCATGGACACTATTTCCGTTTTTAATTTTGATAGATCCCCTTGGGGTTTTAAGTCTGTAGGGTCCTCTTTCAGGAAATTGATTTCTTTCGTCCTCCAATTTACCCAGGGGTTCCATTTTGTTAACCATTCCAGCCCTAGGATCATCGGGCATTCCATGCCTGGGGTCACTACAAACGTTATGTATTCCTCATGATTTCCCAGGGATAGGTGGATTGGTAACGTGGCTAGGGTAGCTGGCACCCCCCCTGCTATGTACCCATCTAACTGGCCAAATGAGATTGGTTGTTCCAGCCTCCTCACTGGGATGCCCAGATTTCCCACTAGGGTCGGGCTAATTAGGCAGCGGGTGCAGCCAGAGTTTATTAAGGCTTTCACTTTGACAGCTTCGGGCATGGAGGGGGCTAATATAGTCACTGTCTTGAGGATGGCTGGGATGGATCCACTTAACAGTGGTTCGCCATCCGAGCTGTCATCTGGGGCGTCCACCGGCCTTGCGGTGTAGGCTGGGGCTCTTTCCCCACGATGGGCGGAGGTAGGGGATTCCACAGCCTCTATTCCTCTCATGGCAGATTCTTTTGACTTAGCTGGGGACTTCCCAGATTTGCTGGCCGGTGGTCTGTCTGGGTTGTGCTGGGGGGCTTTCGAGCGGCATTCTACAGCCCGATGCCCCTCTCTCCCGCATTTGAAACAACCCATTGGTTTCTTGGCCATAGCCGATGGCTTCGCTGGTTCGCGCGTCGGTTCAGGCAGTGAGCGGCTCCATTGTTTTCCTCGGCGGTGCCTCTTCAGTAGGTCGATCTCTGCTTCCTCTGCCAGGACGTACCATTCGTCGAGTTGGTGTGGGTCCCCCCGGGGCAGGCAAGCGTCATATAGGTCGTAATTCAGACCGTCTTTGAAATGGCTAAGGAGGATGTCTTCCGGCCAGTTCAGCTTGCTGGCAATGGTTCGGAATTCTTGCGTATATTCGGCAACTGGCCGTCTGCCTTGCCTCATTGTTTTGATTCTTTCGCGTGCTTTGTGATCAGCCAGGTGGTCTTCAAATCGTCTTCTCAGAGAGGACATGAAACGGTTGAAGTCGTTGAGCTCTGGGGCATTGGAATCATGCAAATTCACCACCTAATCGGCGGCCGGTCCATCCAGAGCAGATTGCATGATCCGAATACGGGCTTTGTCACTAGGGATGTGTCGCCCGTGTTCCTCCATGTAGCCAAGGACTTGGGTTAGGAAAAACCCCAAGCGTGTCGGCTCCCCCTTGAATTTCGCGTCCAATGGCGGAAGTCTTTGAATGGATCGGTGCCTTCTTCGTCGGTATTGTCTTCCATCCGGATTGCCATCTGCAGGTCGGCGGGGGGTGGGGACTACTGGATTAGCGGATGTCCCCGGGGCTGCAGGTTCCAATTCCCCCTCAGTGTCTCTCCAGTTGCGGCTCCAGGAGTTGGTGCGGCCGTGGGGCTCAGGATTCTCCTCTCCTAGGGAGCTGAGGGTCCTCTTCATCAAGTCGATAGCTTTCTCTAAGATCCAGTTCGAGTGCTGTGCCCAGCTTCCTTCATCTTCGCTTGTGTGCAGGGATCTCTCCATCTCCTGCTTCCATCCTGGTTGGTTGGCCCCCTGTCTCAGGGTCACCTTTCTTGATTTCTTTTCCCACTCGCCTTTCTTTCCAACGCCCATTGACCACCGAGGCTTGTGGTTACGCGTCTCCACCACCTCTTCTCCTGAGGAATCTGACCCTTCAGATCCGGATATTTGGCAGGTTTCCAGTCGGGGCAATGGCTCCCTCTCCGGGGGGCTTTCCCCCTTCCCTGCTTCGTCGTCTGACATGGTAATTTTTGCAAAGTCCCCTGGCAAGGTTCTTCCTTCCAGGTTGACTAATTTTGCAGATCCTGTCTAATGTAAGGACCCACCTCGATTTACATCTTAAGAAGACAGAACTCTTGGAACGGGTTTTCCAACAGGAATCTTTATTAAGAAAAACTGACTGAAGGCGTGCTGGACAGGATCTGGGGGACCCCCCTGATCATTCAATGTTTTAAAGTGTTCCCAAGCAGTCCCACCCCACATTCCTTCCGGTCAATCCAAATTGGCAGATGGCTGGGTGTTAAATCCATCGGATCCCAAACGTTGCAATCTTCCCCCCCTTTTTCCTTGCTGCCGGTAAAAGGAGGCTTCATAGGGAGTGAGATCAAAGGCTGATGGTCGCATTGTTATGGTTAGTACTCTCAAAGGGAATCCACAGAGGATGTTACTTTGTAGTTGATAGGAGGAATGCCAGTCATAAACACCCGTGTTTACTCCCCCCCCCTTTGTAGTATGACAGAATCCAAAAGAGAGTAAGAATTGGGTTTTCCCAGAGTAGATTAGTTAGAAATAAAATATAATTGGATTCTGACACTCAGGCCACACACCCTATAGTAAAAGAAAAGCACTTCTCCTCCCATCCATGGAAAGGTCACATTGCCCAATTAGGAACAATTATATTGTTATGAGAAATTGTCTCTTAATCAAGCCAGACACCTGGCAATTGACCTTGTGACATGGTTCCAAAAGAAGCTTTTCAAAGAAACTTGAGGCACTGTTTTCCTTTAAGAATCTTTAATGGCAACATAGTTTCAGCACGTATATGAGCGAAGCCAAAATCTGAGTCCTCCTACCTCATCCCACAGTATCTGAGCATAATTCCCTCCCTCATTTGACAATCATTAGTCACATTCTCCAATTAGTTTGAAGTGTGAACTTTCCCTCCCGTTCCATAACCCGCCATATTTTATCTCCTCACATTACATCCAGCCTTGAAGATGCTCTACTGAAATATTGTTATGGCTAACTAGTTCTCAAGCACATTCTTCCACTCCCCCTTCCGCACCATCTAATAGTGGCTCTAAAGTAATACACAGGTTAAATAGTAAATGTCTGCATCCTCATATATTGTCAGGCAAGAACATCCGATGTTAGCAGCATTGACATCCGGCCCCCCTTACAAAAAAGACAGATCCTGTAATGTAAACAAAAGCGTATGTTAATGATTAGTTTTCGGTTTGTTGGGGTGTTTTGCATGAAATCTTTTGACGAGTCTGTCAGCTTTCACCTCACTGGATTTCACCCAGGTGGCTTCAGACAACGGGTACCCCTTCCATTGTACTAGGTACTGCAATTTCCCTTTAAAAATTCTAGAATCAAGAATATGTTTCACTTCATAATGGGTCTGTCCCGCAACTACGAGGGGCCCAGGTGCCTTCTTTGGGGGAGGTCTTAAAGTGGAGCCCCAATAAGGTTTTAACAAGCTACTATGGAAGACAGGGTGAATTCTACCTAAAGGTCTAGGGAGTTTCAGTTTTACGGTGACCGGATTGATGATCTTTATGATAGGAAAAGGCCCCAAGAATTTCGGTCCTAACTTCTTATTGGGTAATTCTGTAAGGGGTAGGGCAATATTGGCAAAAGAGGGGATGAATTGACGATAGAAGTTGGCAAAACCTAGAAAGCTCTGGAGCTGTTTGCAGGTTTTGTGGGGCTGCCATTCGATTATAGTTTTCACCTTGGCTGGATCCATTTCAATGCCTTTGTTGGAAATTCTGTAGCCAAGATAATCTAATTGGGTCTGATGGAATTCACATTTTGACAATTTGGCATAAAGTTTGGCATTTAATAATTTCTTTAATACTTCTCTCACTAGTTTTATGTGATCAGCCGCATTCGTGCTGTATATCAGGATGTCGTCAAGGTACACCAGAACCCCTTTGTATAAGTGATCATGTAGGGTTTCATTAATTAACTGCATGAATACGGCTGGGGCCCCCTGTAGTCCAAATGGCATGACTTCGAACTGATAGCTCCCCATAGGGCAGTTGAAAGCAGTTTTCCACTTGTCTCCCTCTTTCATTCTCACTCGGTAGTATGCTTCTCTCAGGTCTAATTTAGTAAAGATACTCCCCTTTGCCAGATGGGTTAATAAGTCCTTTAGGAGGGGGAGGGGTGTTTGTTTTCCACACTTACGGCGTTGAGTCCCTTATAGTCTACGCAAAGACGGAGAGACCCATCTTTTTTTTCTTTAAATAACATGGGGGCTCCCACGGTAGATTTGGCCCGTTCAATGAACCCCCTCGCTAGGTTTTTATTCACGTATTGCTGCATCTCTTCCATTTTGAGGGGGGACATAGCGTACATTCTCAGGCGTGGGAGTTTGGCTCCTGGTACCAGTTCTATAGAACAATCATTGGGCCTGTGAGGGGGTAGGACATCGCATTCATTTTCACTAAATGCCTCCGCTAGGTCCCGGTATTCATTGGGGATGAGTGATTCGCCTGGTGACGGTGAGGCAGCTATATGTGCTTGCTCATTAGGTGACCTAAAGTGTTCCGCAACGTCTGTTGAATCGGGGGGGGGGGTTAGGCCCTATTGGTAGCTTCACAGTTCTCATTCCTTTCTCCCACCAGATAAATGGCTTCCATTTGTCCAACCAGGCTAATCCTAGGATCACAGCCTCAGTCAGTTTTGAAGCCACCAGGAAGCGTATGAACTCCCAGTGCTCACCTATTTCTAGGCATAGAGGCTCAGTTAGTTGCGTGACAAGAGTCCCTCCCATCAGGGAGCCATCGGCTTGCTCAAACCTCACTGGCTTGGAGAGCAATTTTGCTCGTATACCCAATTTCATGGCAAAGAGCAAGCTAATAATACATCGGGGGCATCCAGAATCAACTAGCACTTTTAAATCTGTCTGTGCTCCCGACTTAGGACTGATTAGTTTTGCAGGCAGTGAAAAAGGAGGGATGGGTCGACTCACCATTGGGTTGTTCTCTCCTTCGTCATCGCTGTCAAAAGAGGGTAGAGTGGGGGTGGATCCAGCCTTAGTTCCGGTGTCCTCCTGTGTAGGGGAGGTAACTTGGGCAACCAGTTGCTGTGTGATCCAGTTGGATTTTTCTCTCGATGGCTGCTGGCCAGGTCTCTTCCTCACTGCAGGTCCCAGCCTGCTCTGCTGTTGGGGGTAGGGAACCGGGCAGTTCGCTGCTCGATGTCCCTGCTGTCCGCATCGGAAACATGTGATCGGCGGACCTGCAGGTGGTCTGGGCCTTTCAGCAGTCGTAGCCATTGGGGGTTTTCGGGGGTGGTGGTTGTCATCTGGGTTGCTCTGGTCTTATCTCGGGTTCAGGTGGGGGAGGCTTCTTATAGCGGGTGAGTTGAACTCTAGCTTCACCGCTGCCTGGTACCACTCGTGCAGCTGATCAGGTACTGCTCGATAGATGCAGGCCTGGGAGAGGTGGTCGTCTAATCCCTCAATGAAGAGATGGATTAGGGATTGCTCAGGCCACCCCTCTATTCGATCGGCTATCTTACGGAACTCACGCACGTACTCCAGGGCAGGTCTGCCGGCTTGTTTTATTTTGTGGATTTGTCCTCCTGCTCTAAGGCTAATGGATGGGTCCTCAAATCTTTCTCTCAGCCCTAGGAGGAAGAGGTGGGGATCATCTAATTCGGGGGCTTGCTCATTATATAAATTGTTCAGCCATTCGGATGCTTCTCCCTCCAGGTGGACGCAATCACATCGACCATGGCACCTGGGTCTGGGTAGTGATAGGCCCAGCGGTTCAAATGAGAACGTACTTGGTTGAGGAAAAAAATTAGCTTCTCTGAGTCTCCATCGAAGGTTGCTCTGAAGGGTGGCGCAATTATAGGCTGTTGTGGCCCCCACTGTGGCTGTTGCTGCTGGGCACACCCTGGCTGCTGGTGCAACGGCTGCTGGGCTCCTCCCTGCGCTTGTGGCCCCCCCAGTTGCTGCTGGCCCCATCCTTGTGGCTGATTCAACGGCTGCTGAGCTCTCCACTGTAGGGGTGGCACTCCCAGTTGTAGCTGGCCCCACCCTGGTTGCTGCCGAATGCCCAGGGGTCGCACGTTCGGGGTTGCGGTCCTCCACCCTGCTGTGGTTGCAATACCGGTAGTACTGGCCTCTCGAGTTGTGGGAGGTCTTCTAAAGGTTGCTGATTAGGTGGGGGCGGCTGCTGTCTTCTCTGTTGTTAGCCTGCGGGGACTGACGGCACCCTCTGCTGCTGTAGGCCCCTCCATGGTTGCTGGGCCTCCCTCATTTGCGGGCCCACCTGCTGTTGCTCTCCTGGCTTTTGCACCACTCCAAGCTGCTGCAAGGCCTCTATTAGCTGACACACGCTCAGAGGCCTTTGATCTTCCGTCTGCAGGGGCTGCCAAACTCCCCATTGAGGCAGGGGGCCCAGGCTGGGATTCCCTCTCTCTGTGGGGCTGGAGGCCCTGGCAGGGGACTCCAGGGTCCGGAAGGCTGTTTGGTCTGCGAGGGAGGGGCTGGGGGCCTCAGCAGGAACTGTTTCCCGCCCCTCACTTCTAATTCTTCAAATCTTTCTGCAAAATTTTCTACTGACTGACTATGAGTGACAGTTGGATATTTCCACTCACCCGAGTCTTCAGTGGCAGATGGCCTGGCAGCTCTCCATTGGTGTGGGGGACGCAATCTGCAAGGATCCCTTTGTTGTGGCTCCAACTCATCCGCCTTGGAAGTCTTTGAGGATGATAAAGCTGTTACGAAACCTCTGGAATCTCCGCTCAGCTTCTCCCAGTCTGACGACCAAATCAGCTCTCCTAATTGCTTTGGCCTTGCTCCCAGCTGGGAGATCTGTGAGAGTTCCCTCTCTACCGGCTTGCTCGCTGTCGCTCCCCCCCGGGGAAGTTGCTGCTGCCGGGATGCTGGCCTCAGGCAATTTCTCTTCTTCCATGATGAGATTTTCTCCGAATCTTTGTCAGTCTATTCCTTCAGTTTTAGGAACAGCGACTGGTCTGAAAAATGGTCTGAAAAGTTTATTGGATTTTGGCTTGATGACATGGTTCCGAAAGAAGAAGCTTTTCAAAGAAACTTGAGGCACTGTTTTCCTTTAAGAATCTTTAATGGCAACATAGTTTCAGCACGTATATGAGCGAAGCCAAAATCTGAATCCTCCTACCTCATCCCACAGTATCTGAGCATAATTCCCTCCCTCATTTGACAATCATTAGTCACATTCTCCAATTAGTTTGAAGTGTGAACTTTCCCTCCCGTTCCATAACCCGCCATATTTTATCTCCTCACATTACATCCAGCCTTGAAGATGCTCTACTGAAATATTGTTATGGCTAACTAGTTCTCAAGCACATTCTTCCACTCCCCCTTCCGCACCATCTAATAGTAGCTCTAAAGTAATACACAGGTTAAATAGTAAATGTCTGCATCGTCATATATTGTCAGGCAAGAACATCCGATGTTAGCAGCATTGACACCTTGCTTCTCATGGTCTTCTTTCCTTATCTTTGAAGTCTGCATTCCAATTCCCCCTCCTCCCCCCAAGCTTGTTGACAAGCTATGAAGCAATAATTGGTGCACCAGCAAAGCGAACTTCAAGCTTGACAATATGGGCTATTGTTTGGGGGACCAAGGGTGGCTGCCTTCAGGTTCTTGTGGGGTGGAGCCTTACTGTTCGTTGGAGGGCTGTTTGTTGAACATTTCTTGAGGGCAATAAAGGACTCTTTAAAGACCTGCTTTGCTTTGACCACCTGGATCATAGCACTAATATAATCGTATACCAAGGAAGATGATCTTCAGATTGGGACAGGACATTGCAAAGAGTTCAAGCCTTTTAGACTTTTGTGATCACACCTTTCCTCCAGGAGTTCAAGGTAGCATATGTTGTACTCCCTCCTCCAATTTTCAACCCAACAAGAAATAAATTGGGCTGAGAGACAATGACCTCCTCAAAATTACCCAGTGAGCTGCTGCTGCTTAGAGTGAACTTGAATCTACACAACCCAAATCTTAGTCCAGTGCCATAACCATTAGAACAAGAGTCTTATATTTGCTATAGAGTTAAGAGTAATAGTCTTTACAACATCCGGTAAATGTACTGAAACCACAAAGCAATAGCCCTTTGTGCTGATTTCTCCCAAATATTACCTCTGCTAAAAGGGCTGATGATGACCATTTACCTTTCTGCCACATATGACCCATCAGTAGCCCACAGGATCAGCTTTTCAATATTTGATACTTGAATTTAAAAAGATAGAGAACTTTTGTGAGATCTTTCAGAATCTATGTGGTGTAATAATGTTGAATTCAGAATATCCAGGTCTGGGTTCGTTCCACCTCACCCCGAATTAGAGAGCTGACTTGGTGATGTCATTTATTTACTTTAATAATATACATATATCACCCCAATTAACACACTGGGTAGTACCCAATACAAAACAGAACCATAACTACCTCAAGAGCTCACAGTCAAGTATCAAATCTAACAAGAACAATCCAGTGCTCTTTGCAGCAGCCAGTTTGTCTGTTGCAGTCCAATCCACTTCATGTTCTGCAAATAAAATTAGGGGGGGGGGTGTGTTTTCATGGTTTTCAGAAGAAAGATAGAATATATCATGGTACCTTGGTACTGGTCATTAATTGGTTCTAGGAGGCTCGATGAGTACCAAACAAATTTTTCCCATAAGGAATAATGTAAATAAATTTAATACATTCCCAAACCAAAGGCAATGCACACTGTAAAAACATAGTGTTTATATCATTATTTTACATGAGAAATAAAAATTAATAAATACTTGGATTAAGTAAAATAAAAACTTCACTTTACCTGTACTAATGAGGAAAAAAGTGCAAAACTACACAAAATGACTTCAGAAGCTAAGGTAAGACCACAAAGGGGATATGCACCAGCAAGAACTACCGCGTGGCTAATGTGTGACCCTTTGTTTCGGCTGGAAAAGGTATCAAGTCATGAGGCAACCAACACCAGCAAGTTCTAGCTTTTGCGCGTCGAATACCAAACAATGAGTACAAGGACAAAATTTTCTTGTCAAAATGCATTGAGTACCAAATTCAATGAGTTTCAAAGCAGTTGAGTACCAAGGTACGACCGACCGTAAGCAGTAATGCTAATAAATAATATGAAGTTGGCAAGAAGCATGACCAGAAGAAGATAACAGTTTTTTTTTATATGTAGAGAGAAAATTGATTTTAATTGGTCTTTGAAATAAGCTTGTGAAAGTTCAGAATTGTATTAATGTCAGGGCTGCCTACGCTCAATCCCTAGGAAAGAAAAACCCTTGACTCCATAGGTTTAGAGAAAAGGCACTTTTACTAGGAATGAACTGAATACAGCAATAGTCAGGCAAGATCTGAAGGTTGTTAGGCAATTCCAATTGTACTGTGACTGGGTTAATTATTTTAACAATGGGGAATGGCCCAACATATTTAGGGCCCAGTTTCTTTGATTGTTGGGGGGGACTGTAAATATTTTGTGGAAAGGTAAACTCTTATCACCCACTTTAAAATCTTTCGGTTTTGCACTTTTTTTTTTGCTGGTTTGTTTCTAATGTGCCTAACGTGCACCTTCCAGTGCCTTATGGGCTACTGGCCAAATCTTTTGGAGTTATGCTATCCACTCCGCCAAGGAGGGTATTTGAGATTTTTCTTAAAGCAGCTCTGGCATAGCTACAAAGTCCTGACCAGAGGCCACCTTAAATGGGGTAAACCCGGTGCTACAGTGCACAGAATTATTGTATGCCACCACTGCCAATGGTAGAAGGTCAGCCCAGTTGTCATGCTGGTAATTAATGTAGCACCTGAGGTACTGTTTGTTCCAGGACTGAATTAGCTCTCTTACACGCCGTGTTAGTTTGATGGAGGAGCTGGGGTTTGCTTCAGTTTGTTTCTTTGTGCAAATTTTGCTTCAGATCTTGCCTCTCCCAAGGAAAGAAAAACCCTTGATTCCATAGGTTTAGAGAAAAGGTACTTTTACTAGGAATGAACTGAATACAGTAATGGTCAGGCAAGATCTGAAGCAAAATTCACAAGAAGAAACAAATTGAAGCAAATCCCAGAGCCCACTCCCCCAGTAGCCAAGCAATCAGAGTTCAAACATCGGCCAAGAACATGTTTTGGGAAAGTCTCTGACCAGGTGCACCGTTCCTCCTTTATGCATTCTGAAGCCAGGACCGTTGGCTTGAAAATGTTAAACAACCCAAGCTGGCCTGCCTGAGACCAGGCCTCCTCATCACTTCTCAGAAATTTTATTTCCACCTCCTGCATTCTTCCCCTCTGAAATACCCAGTGCTCCCCCTACAGTTTCCATGGCAGCTGGCAGCAAGCTTGAAAGAAAGTAAAGATACAGGCTGACATTAAGCCAACTTGTTGTTTTTACAAAGTATTTTTACACATGTTTCTTCTTTAGGAAACAAGATGCCCGGGTAAGAGATGCTGTCCAAGTCTACATGGAAGATTGGGTCATCGTTCAGAGGAAGTAAGTTTAGTAACATTTGTTTTATCATTTACAGTGTCTCCATTGTTGCAGGCTTTTTAAGAAACATTAAGAAGTGGTTTTCTTGTAGGTCAGGCATGTCAAACTCGCAATGTCATGTGACGTCGCTTGATGTATCGTGACTTTTTCCCCATTGCCGGCAATGGGGTGGGTGCGGTTTCGGCGTGACGCATCCGACCCGCAGACCGGGCAGTTTGACATGCCTGTTGCAGGTGGTGGTGATGATATAAGTTTTAAACACATGAGGCAGTTTACCCTTTTCGATCTGGATTGGGCATACCTGCATTTGTATTAACTTTTTAGGTGATTGACTATTTGATATATATGAGTTACATATTCAAAGCCATATTTATAGTTTTAACAATGACCCAGTAATGATTCAGTGAGATGTGTCTTGATTCTTGTGAATCTTTGATATGGAAATCACTGTATGGAAGAAGAGCTTAGCTTCTATGTGATATCAGTATATTTCATTTTCCTGCAGCCCATGTCTTTCCTTATTAAATAGGTGAATCCAGTAAATCTTTTTTTTATACATATTTTTATTAATTTTTATAATCACAAGTGCTTAATATTTTATCAGCAACATATTGTCGGGGTTCCAACATTTAACTTACTAATACATATTAAGTTTCTTTCTCTCTACCTTGTTTTTCTAGCCAATGATAAAAGGTATCCCATGTTCTAAAATAAACTGAATTTTCTTTCTCTTTCATTTTCAATGTCAATCTATCCATTTCTGCACACGCTAAGATTTTTTTAATTAACACTTCTTCCGTTGGTAAATCTTCATTTTTCCAATGTTGAGCGAATATAATTCATGCTGCAGTTAATATATGTAATATTAAATATATACACTCTTTCTCATAATTTCCTACAATTATGCCTAATAAAAATAATTCTGGCTTAAAATCTGTATGTTTTTTAATCATTTTCTCTAACCATGTATGTATTCTTAACCAGAATTTTTTTGTCTTTTTATAACCTCTGTCATCTCCATCATTGATATTTTTTCATTTAAGATGTTTTGTATATTCTCTGGGATTTTTGGTAAATCCGCTTTTTTAATATAGTGCTTTATTTTTTCTTGAAAAGTTTCCTCTGTATCATAAAGTGTGTCATAGAAGTCTTTAATCATTTTTTTAATTATATCATTTTGGAACTGTAGATCTCCTTTTGAGTCTTGCAATTTATTTATCACTTTTTTCTCTCTTTCTTTTTTCAGTTTGTATGCTAGCCACCTCCCCAGTTTATTAGCAGTTTCAAAAAAGTTCTGTTTGGCCCTTTTGATTTGTTGCGCCATTTTTTCGGCCTCTGTTAGATTTATTTTGTGTTTTATTAATTCCATTTGTTTTTTAAGTGTTTTCTTTTGTGGATCTATTTGTAATTCTAATTCTAATTTCATAGTTCTTCCTGTAGCTTTAACTGTTGTTGTTTTTTTTCTTTATTCTTTTTCGCCATTTGGTTATAGCCAATCCTCTGAAGTATGCTTTAGCCGTATCCCACACATTTTGAAGGGATATCTCTTCTTTTTTATTTATTTTGGGGAAAAAATCCATTTTCTTTGTTGCTATTTGTATAAATTCTTTCTCTTTTAATACAGATTTATTCATAGACCATCTTAATTTTTTCTTGGTTCATCTCCAAATCATCTTTATTGGGTTGTGATCTGCCCATATATTAGGTTATATCTCGATCTCTTGTATAATCATGCTTAATTCAGGAGATATCCATATCATATCAATTCTGGACCATGATTTGTGTCTGTTTGAATAGAAAGTATATTGTGATTTTTTTGGGTTCTTTTCTCTATATGTCCTGGATACAAATTTCTTCTGCTATTTTAAAAAAAGTTTTAGGAAGTATATTTTTCCCTTTTTTCCCTATTTTACTACTTTTAGTTCAGTATTCCGTCTACTATTGCATTAAAATCTCCCATTAAACAAATGTTTTGGTATTCCAATTCCACTATTTTTTAATGAAGTTTTTGGTAGAACTCTTCTTGCTTGTTATTAGGTGCATATATTGCTACTATCAGTATCTGTTTTTGGTTTATCATTAATTCCACCATCAATATTCTTCCCTCTTCATCTGCATAGATTTGTTAGGGATTCATTATTTCTTTAATATATACAGATATTCCTCTTTTCTTTTGTTGAGCTAATGCAAAATGAAGTTTCCCAATTTTCGGTTGCTCCAATAATTTATAGTGTTGTCTCTTAATATGTGTTTCTTGGAGACAAATTATGTCCATTTTTAATCTTTGTAGTCGTGTAAATCCCCCCCCCTTTTTATAGGGGAGTTCAATCCATTTACATTCATTGAAAGAATCCCATTTCCCTTCTCCATCTCCTTCAATTATATATAGGTCTTAACCTTCTAGTTGTTCGTATCTGTCTCTGTTCTCTTGCTATCTCTTGCTTCTTCTGTCTTTGTATTTTCAGTTTCTTCTTCTTCCCTTGGCTTAGCTGCTTCTTCTATTATGATTTCTTCCTGTCTCTTTATTCCTCTCTCTGGACGGGGTTCCGCACTTTCCCCTTCCATAAACATTTTATGGTTATCGTAAAACTCCATTGCCTTAAATGGTGTGTCCAATCTGTATCTTTTCCCATCCCAGTTGATTAGGATCCCTTCTGGAATCAGCCATCTGAAATTTACTCCTTTTTCAGTTAATTTTCTAGTCAGGAATTGGTATTCTCTTCGTACATCTCTTATTCTCCTGGGAATCTGCTTTAGGACTACAATCTCTTTTTCTTCGTATCGCAGAGGGTCATCTCTCACTCTTCTCAAAAATCTCATCCCTTATCGATCTTTTGACAAATCTAACATGTACTTCTCTGGGGACTTTATTTCTTTTTTTAAAAAATAAGTTTTATTAATTTTCTAATATTGCATTTGCATATTTGAAAAGCAATGTGGCGGCTGAGTTATAATAATTCAATTACATACAGGTATCATTAGTACAAATCTCAAACTACTACCATAAGCATTTCCTCTCTTTTCCCCTTAATATATACTGTCCATATTTAGATTAATACAATTCTTATTCTATCAATCCAATAAAAAATAACTTTTTTACTTTTATCAATAGTTTTTAGTTTATGTATATTCTAATTGTTTTAGCATTCAATCTTTTAGACAATCAACGACCTAGTACATTTTTCCAATTTTAATTTTCCATTAATATTTGAATTTGACGTTTAATATTTATCATTCCCAAAATTTTAAATGACCCCAATTCTTTTATCACAGTACCTCACAAAATCTGATGTTCAAAGTACACATCTTATCTATTTAAATTCTCGCCATCTACATCAATAAATTAATAATACAATATAATATTCTTATTTTCTACTAATTTTCCAATTTCTTGAATTTAATGACCAAAATTTCTTTTTTTTATTTCAATATTTAATACTTCCTCTCTCTTCCTCTTTGTATCTAGTATCCCATATTTAAGCTAATAATTTCTATTCTTGACGTTACATAAAAACCTATTACATTCATCAATGAGTTTTTAGCTTATCTATATCTTAATCACCTTTACATGACCCTTATGCATGAATCAATATTCTAATTTAACTATAAGTATTTATATTTCTAAATTTTAAATGACAAAAATTTTCTTTATCTCAGTTCATAACAATATCTTATATTCAAAATATACTTCTTATCTATTTAAGTATATTCTATTTTAAATTCTCATAAATGAGTCAAAATCCCCTTCTTCTTCAGTCTTATTCTAGCTTTCTTTCTTTGCCAAATCATCTTCCATGTCCGTGCTTTTGAGTCGTCGAGTATATCTTCTTGTATTATCATATATATTATTTGACGTTGAGAAAACCATCCGGTTGCCATTTTTTTGCGTGAA
Organism: Azemiops feae; assembly: GCA_023970755.1. Lineage (NCBI taxonomy): Eukaryota > Metazoa > Chordata > Lepidosauria > Squamata > Viperidae > Azemiops > Azemiops feae. The sequence continues at coordinate 749,227 of JALGBA010000034.1, read as the reverse complement.
GTAGCAGGTCTAGCAGGTCGTCTCTTTATTTTTCCATCTCGACGTTGTTGTCCTGGACTATTTGTCTTCTCTTCCATCTGTCCTTCTTCTTGATCCTCCAATTCCTTTGTCTTTTCTGGAATTTCCATTGTCCGTGTTTGTTGGGCAAGTAAATCTTCTGTCATGATATTTAAATGTTCCACTTTTTCTGTTGTATTTTGTATAGGTAATTCTTTAGTTGTAGTCAAAATTTGAGCTTTAATATCCAGGCTGCCTTTATGTTCTTTTCTAAAGTCTCTTAGTTTTTCACCAGTTGTAAGGAGCTTTTGAATAATTGCTTTCAACATAAAAAGAGTTTGTTGTTCTTCATCTGTAGGGAAAGTCTGTTCCTGATCTTCCTCCATAGTGGTGTATTAGACTAGAAGCTTTACAATCAGGAAATCCGAAAAAAAGGTTTTTTATTTTCTTTTTTTTTGTCTAAGTAGGGAGCACAGCTGGGCTTCTCACAGCTAATGTTTCAATGTGTCCCCCCCCCCAAGGTTAAATATGTCTTATCTATTTTCTGGGCTGTCAGCCAAGTCCCTTTTGAACAATAATAAATTGAAGTACCAAGTTTAGCCACACGATGTCACCCCTACCATTTAAAGTTTCCCTTTGAGTGCCAAAGTTATTTTAATCTTTTTCAGTTTTTCTTCTATTTTATAAAGAAAAACCCAGATCTTCAATAAAAATAAAAAGTAAAAAATAGGAAATAGAGAATCTTTTAGTCAAAAACTTTAAGAAATAAAATTCCAGTTAGGATCCAATTATTTTTTCAACATTTTAAACTCCCCTGGGTAATCAGTCGCCGCTGTTTCTGGAGGGAGGGCTGAAATCACCCTTCCATCTACAGGGGGGGGGGATACTTTAGCAGCTTATGCAGGTATAAAAGATAACTGGATTTAAGAGAGGTAGATCTCACCCAGTCTCTTCTACGCTGCTTTAGAGTTGCCTGATGGTAGGTGTGACTTCGGCTGTCTGCAGCCTAGTGATGAGCCATATTTCTATGGCTGGGAGGACTTTATTTCTTCTTGCGTAGCTTGAGTTGACTCAAAATATTTGATCTAACTCTCCTTCCATTTCTTGTTTCCCGATTTCCAGTGTTTCAGCCAATAGCTCCGTTATCAGATCCGCAAGATCCTCTTCTTTATCCTCTATTATGTTTTGGAATCTTAGGAAATAAGATGCCTTTTCCATTTCCATAACTGCAATTGAATCTTCCAATTCTCTGTTGATCTGCATCAGCTTTTGGTTCTCATCTTTCAGTTCTGCCAACTTTTGATCAGTCTCTAGTGACTTATCTTCTACTTTTGGGATTCTTTGTTCATTTTTTGTGACAATCTGTTTAAAATTTTCTAATTGGGAACCTATGTTGTTAATTTTTTGGTTCATTTTATCAAGGTTGTCTTTTGTCTACTCATGATTTTTCCTTGTATCATCCTTGTAAGAGGAAATTGCTTCTTGAATCGCTTGTAATGTCACTTGCATCTCCTTCTGGAAATTTCTAACTTTTTCTTGTTGGAGCATTGCTTCAATTGATCTCTGATACACCGGGCTTGCTGAGGCCAAGGATGGGGCTGAAGGCGCTTTCTTACCAGTTTTACTTAAATTCGGAACACTCATTTTATTTCTACCCCCCAAACTCCTTTTTCAAACTCTTAAGACTTTTTCCCCACACCCACCTTCAACCAAGCCATTAACACTATATTCAACACAATATATCTTTCAAAATTATCTTAAATGGTTCTTGTAGTCTTTATCTGTAATCTCTAGATCAATAAACTCTTGTCAGCAAGGAGATAAAAAAAGAAATTTATAATCCACTTCTGAAGGTGGGACCCACTTCCAAAAACAATTAAAATAATTCAAGTTGGTAATCCATAGTCCTTCTCCAAGACATTTCTCCACTATTTCAGTTTCCACAGTTTATAGGTGGTTCTTCACCCCAATGTTAATAATTTATAATGCACTGGGCTCCCCATACCAATAGGAGAGATAAAAAGGAAAAAGGAAAAAAAAAGTAACATTTATCCCAAGGTCCGACATTGCCCCTTTGCCAAAAAATAGTCCAAAATATCTTGCTAACAGTAGTTTCTTACCGCTCACTCTGACTTTAAGTAGCTGTAAAAATCACAATTCAAACAATATTTATAATCCAAAGGAATAGGGCTCACTTCCAAAAACAATTGTTCAGCATCCAAAGTTGCCCCTCAGTCAAAATTTATAATTCACCAAGACCTACTATTCGAATTAATAGTCCATGGTCTTCTCCAAGAGGTTTTTCCACTATTTCAGTTTCCACTATCCATAAATAATTCTCCAGTCCAACGTTAAGAATTTATAATCCATGCTCACTCTGTCTTTAGGCAGCTTGTAAAATAATCCAAAGAAAAAACCAGATGGTTTCAAAGTAGTTTATATCTTTTAGCTATAATCCATCCTGCAGAAAAGAAAACAGTCCAAAGAAAGTCTTCTCTTTTCAGCTATAATCCACAGGACTATGAAGGTCAGAAACATCAAACATCAAAGGGTTTAAACTGTAAACTATATCTGGGCATCTAGCCAAGTTCTAAGTTTCTAGACAAAATATTACATAAGTCCAGTAAATGGTTTAGTGTAGTTCTTTGCTCTTGCCACTAGATGTCCTCAGATGCCCATTTTGTAATTTTCCAATTAGTTTAAACCAAGTTTGATACGATATTCTCCAAAAATAATATAAAATAATATAAAAAGAAGAAAAAATTTAAAACTCCCCAAACTTCTGTTTCTGTTTTTCTGTTTCTGTTATATCTACAATGATGTTGTAAAGTCTGTTTCTTCCAAAACACTTAAACTGCCGCCTTTTTTTGGGAGGAGGGATAACCCCCCACCTCTTAACTCTGGGAAATTGCTTTTGGATGTTTTTTTCCCCAGAACAAGTTTTCACATCGTAGAGAAAAAAGGAAAATAGTCTCACCCAAGTCCAAAATGTTGCTCACACTTGTTTTGAATCGCTTTTCTCCCGGCTGTCAGCAGCTTCCGACTGGCTGCGTAGATGGAACCAGTCTTTCTCCTGCCATTCCAGAGGGCTCCTTGGATCAAGTGGGTCGGCTACCACCTTCCCGTGATCTGCAAGGGTCCCCTCTTGGTCTGTCACCTCTATGGGGTGACTTTCGGTTCTTTTCGGACCCACAGCAGAACGAAATCGAGCGTGGGAATCAGAGCCCTGATTCCCTATGCCCGCCTCGCCTCAGCGACGAAACCGGAAGTCTCCAGTCCAGTAAATCTTGTTGATTTCAGAATGCTTTGAATAAGATAGTGGACCATTGTATTCACCATATAGATAGTATGAGAAGATATTATGGAATTCTGCCCTGGTCGCCATCCATTCTTCTTCTTTCAGAATGTACTGAATAAACTATATAAATCCCCTGGATTTATAGGTCTGCTCAATTTAGACAGTGTGAATCTGGGAAGCATACAACAGAATCAAACAGAAAAATAATCATATAGTGTTAAAAAAAAGTATAAAGTATAAAATGGTGATCAAACCAGAATAATTAGACAACCAAATGAAGATTTCATTCAACTTGACCTAAAACCCTGGGGAAATATTTTTTCCCCAGTTACTCTTTCACTATTATTTTGCAACAAACAAGCAGTTGAGCCAGCAGTTATGCCATATAACAGGGTTAAGTTTATTGATGGGAGAAAAATATTTACAAGTAGTCCTCAAGTTATGAGTATAATGGAGCCTGCCCATTCCACTCGTCACTTGAAAACTCGTGGGAGTGAATCTTGTACCTCGAACGAGATCATTCTCTTGCTCGTTAAGACGCACGCAGCTCATTAAGTAAACATGAAGTATCAGGGAAGGCCATGGAGGGCCTAGTGATGGAACAGGCCCTCAAGGCCTTCCCGACCCACTAAGATACCTCATGCTTCCCCCTACCTTCCTGCCGCGCCAGACTCACCTTGAAAAGACCCATCTCCTCTCTGCTGCAGTTCCTGCTGCCACCTGGATCTGAGGCCGGGTGACGCTTCCGTGGCACTCCAGAGGCCCGATACAGGTGCTGGACTCCTTCTCCAGGCCACTGCCGCCTGGATCTGAGGCAGGGGGATGCTTCCGCGGCCCTCCAGCAGCCTGATGTGGGCGCCAGAGGCCTTCTCCACGCCACTGCCGCCTGGATCTGAGGCTGGGGGATGCTTGAGAAGTACTGAATAGGATATTATATCACATATTTACTTTTACTAAATATTTCTGAAGAGACATCTGGGGAAATGGGCCAGGCATTTTTGATATGTTTATAGTGTGTTTACAGTTCATAGCCTTGAGACTACCATAATAGTGTTTGTCCAGACATAGCAGGCATATGATTGCAAAAGATACGCTTCCTGTATCCCTGTATTAAATTCCCTATCTTTGGCTAGCAGAAAATACTTCAAATAAACATTCTTTAAAGTATCTGTTTACTGGTTATGAACAAAAAGCTCTCAGAGCAGTTTCTACAGAAATGTAGGGCAACAATCAAAACCCTCTGAATTCTGTAGTTGATTAGTGTAGAACCTGTGCCAGGTTCACAGTTCCCCCTCCCTCCCCCTTTTTTTTTTTTAAATCTCAAAAACATTATCTTCCTCCATTCAGATCAAATGTACATGCTTGCATCACTGCCCAACCTCTGCAGTTCCTGGCAACTAACCCTGATTTCCAGAGACATATTATGACATAGAAGGCAGACTTTGACTTAGAAAGCCACATGATATCTTGAGTGTAATTTAATAAAGATGATAATGAAGGAGTGGGTAGAAAGAGAGGGAAGTTTGTTTGGGTCCCACCAATGCCCACTGTATATATGTTCCCCAAGAAAATGTGGTCATAGAAAGAAAGTTTCCCCTTCCTGCTTTTGAAGGAAATTTATCCAGAGTCTGTTGGAGTAGGGTGGCTATAATAAATCTAAATAGTAATAATAATATCTGTATGAGAAATGTAGAAAAACCCAGTTTAATTCTGAGTGATTCAATGCCAGTGTTGAAAATAATTTCATTTTGGAGAAAGTAGAATTCTTAAGAAATTGTACAGTTCACTCAAATATTCATAGAAAGATAAATTAATCTAGAATGCATTTGATGAGATTACCTTTAAATCTTTTCTGCATTCATGCTATCAATAGTTTTCCAACAAGAGTAATATTGTTTTTCTGCCTTTGTTTAGGTACCAGAAACTGAGTACCATGTATAATGCCATGATTGCTGAGAGGCAAAGGGAAAGACAGAAAGGATTATCTAAGCAAGTCTTTGAATTAGATGAAGTAGTTGAAGAGAGGATCAATCAAGGGGGTACGGTAAGTCAAGTGAGAATGTAATAACTTATATTAAGCAACTTGTTTGTCAACCTTCAGTTTTCTTTACGTAATGTGGGTGAGAGGATGGTGTCCATCTGCCATAAGAACAGATAAGATTCAAACTAGAATCTTTAATGAGTGATATCTTGATTCACAGAAAAATTCCACAAGCACTCTTTGGTTTATGTCCCTGACAGGAAAGTTGTGAACCCAACTATATCGTTTGTGATCTGACTGACCTTTCTGAACATATGGATTTCAAATTCAGGTTCCTATAAATCAGGCTATTGCATCTGTAAACATATCATCTAGGATTAAGCTGTAAAAAGGATTAAAGTACATGCAGTGTGGCAAATTTTCAGAACACAGCTGATTTGTTTTTACGCCAAAAGCATATGCAGAACTCTTATAAACCCCAAACCTTATCTAAAACCAGTTCTAGAATGTGAGGCCATATTCAGAAGTGCACAGTGTACAGTAGTCCTCGACTTACGGACATAATTGAGCCCAAACTTTCTATTGCTAAGCAAGAGTTAAGTGAGTTTTGCTCCATTTTACAACCTTTCTTGCCATATTTGTTAAATTAACAACTTGCAACATATTTGTAGTTGTTAAATTAGTAATACGGTTGTTAAATGACTTCCCCATTGACTTTGCTTGTCAGAAGGTTGCAAAAAGTGATCATGTGACATCAGGACACTGCAAGTGTCATAAATACATACTCAGTTGATCATGTGACTATGGGGATGCTGCAGTGATCGTAAGTGTGAAAAATGGTCATAAGTCACTTTTTCAGTACCATTGTAACTTTGAATGGTCACTGAATGAATGGTTGTAAGTCAAAGACTATCTGTACTATCATTTCCCTAAATGGCTTTGCCAGCTTTTTTAAACTTCAGGGAGTTCAAAAAGCAAGTTGGGAAATTAACCCACATTGGTTGAAAGCATATACCCAAATATTCAAATCTATTTCTCTCCAGTTCTTTTGAAGAAAGTCAAATCCTCAACGCATACCCTTTGAATATCAGAGTCACAATTTTTCTAAAAATAAAATAAAGGTGTAAAAGCAGAAAATGCATGAAGTGTGACCAAAACTATGTTCACATTTGAATTGAATTCATTGGACTTTGAGTCTTCTGCATAATATTCATTGGACTTTTGAGTTGAAAAACAGAAAAACAGTCTCCATCTTTGCTTGCTTGCTCTCAGCTGCCTTAGCAATGGGGGGGAAGGGGGAGATGGAGACAGTGGAACTTTTTCATGAAGCTTTGCAGTAGTCGGCTTGGAGTTTGCTTCAAGGTTACTTCATCTGGCTTCAAAATGTAGAAGGCAGAAACGATGCGCCTAATACAGAGACTTTCCCAAAACATTTTCTGGCTGATGATTGAACTTTGGTTGCCTAGTAACAAGGGGGGGGGCTAGGGTTTGTTTCAATTTGATGCTTTGCACAGTTTTGCTCCAGATCTTGCCTGACTTCTGCTGTATTCAGTTCTTTCCTAGTAAAAGGTACCTTTTCTCTAAATCCACGGAGCCAAGGGTTTTCCTTTCCTATGGATTGAATGGAGGCAGCCCTGACATTAGGCAAGATCTGCTTTAATGGTTAATCTGCAGACAGCAGTTTACCATGGGGACCGAGCATCTAATGTCCAGCCAGGGGTGCAAGCTGGAGGAAAACAGAGCTACGGCTGGCTCTCCCTTAGACTGCACTGTGTTCGAGATGAGGCAGAATGGCGAGAGGAGCTGGGCCTCGACAAGAAACTTGTCAGGCCCAGATGGTTGCTAGGCATGGGGAAAAGAGAAGACCATCCTTCTTGATGAAAGGGATGGAGGATGCCATGCTGAAAAAGCCCTGTTCCTAATACAAGAAGTGATGGAGAGTCCAAGAGCCCAGGAAACTCGCGCACAGGCTCCCTGGCTCACCCCAAGCCAAGCTGTGGATGGAGCTACTGTGATAGCTGCCACACCTATTCTGCTTGGACTGGTGCCAGCACAAGTGATGCCACCACCACAATTGGGGTCAGAGGCAGCCTGAGTAAGATGTGTGACCATGGCTCTGGAGGGTGCAGTTGCCAAGTGGATGGTCTCCACAATGACAATGCCCTCCAGCTGTGGAACTATGACCACTTCATGGCAGCCCTTTGCCAATGGTTCAAGGACCCACTGGCAGAATGCAAGGCTCAAACCCGGATGAAAATCATCACCCAAGGGCGCCGGTTGGTGGCTGCGTACAATTAGGAGTTCCGAGAGTTGGCATGCCGGCTAACCACATGGCCTGAAGACCTCCTGATCAACTGCTTCAAAGATGACCTCAATGACGACATCTACCACACCTGTACTTCGCGTGAAGCCCCACGCACCCTATAACACTGGTATTTGTTGGCAGAAGAGGTGGAGATCGATTTTGCCCAGGATCCACACCATGGTGGCCCTGGATGGTGCAAATCCTCCCTTCCTGCACGTAAAGATGCCCCGAGGTCAGCAAAGAGTGACTCAGGACCTAGACCGAGGTTCACGGCATGCTTCAAGTGTGGGAAGGTGGGGCACTGAGCTGTGGAATGATGATCTACCAAGCCGAACCTCAAAGCTGTGAAAATTCCAGGGAAGAAGGCAAAGAAGCCAGCTCTGAGAACCTGGGAGACAGCCCTGAAAGGCATGGAGGTCATAGTTCATCCTTCCTGGCTCTGAAGGGCTGGGAGCTCTGACCAGCTCGACTTAGAGTAAAAGCAACTATGACAACGATCCCCTGGTAATTCGACATGTGATCCCCCGTAACCATTCCGATGGAACTAGTAGTGCCCTCCTAAGGGACCCAGGGGAGGATGTTGGCTTTATTGGACTCAGACTACACTAGGTGCGTGGCTAGACCTGAGGTCATCGAAAAGCTGGGGCTGAGACTCAAATGGCTAAGGGTACCCATAGCATTTTGCCAGCTAGATGGGACCATAGCGGGGAGGTGACTCATTTTATAACTGAGCCAGTAAAGATGAGAATGGGAAAGCACAAGGAGACTCTTGAGTTTCATACTGGTGATAGGGATGGAGAGGCCCTCCTACTTGGACTGTCTTGACTCCAGAAATGGAACCCTTATGTGAATTGGAGGAGAGGGCTTTTAAAGATTTGGCGTAAAGAGGGCAAGAAAGAGGAAAAGATTCGGAAGTCCAGGAGCAGGAAAATGAAAGAACAAAGGAAGCTGGGAGCAGCAATACAGGAGCACCTGATAAGCGAGTCCAGAATCCTGAAGGAGTATTGGGATGTACGGGATGTGTTTAGCAAGAAAGGCTTCAATGCACTTCCGCCCCATAACCCCAGAGACTGTAGTATTGAAATCCTTCCCGGGGCCAGACTTCCAAAGCCTAAACTTTATTTGATGACTCCATGTGAGCTAGAACAGCTTCATGTCTTCATAAACAAAAACCTAAAACATGGATTTATTCAACCAGTGAGACCGTTAGTAGTAACCCTGGTTTCATTCCAGGAAAAGAAAAATGGGACTCTTCGTCTATGCGTTGACTGTAGAGGGCTGGTTGTGTAGAAAATGTCTACCCACTGCCCCTGATGAAGGACATGTTGGTGCATTTAGCCAAAGGCAAAATCTTCACTAAGTTAGACTTGCGGGAGGCTTACTACCGAGTTTGGATCAAGGAGGGTGACGAATGGAAAACTGCGTTTAACTGCCCCCTGGGATGTTTCCAATTCCAGGTGCTCCCCTTTGGTTTGCAGGGAGCCCCAGCTGTTTTCATGCAACTGATTAATGAGGTGCTGCATGATTATTTATACAAAGGAGTATTCGTGTATTTGACTGACATATTAATATGTACTGAAACTATGGAGGAGCATGTGAAATTGGTGAGGGCGTTCCTAAAAAGGTTCTAAGCCACCAAACTGTATGTGAAACTTTCTAAATGTGAATTTCACCAAGATAAAATTGATTACCTGGGCTACCACATATCAAATGAAGGAGTGGAAATGGATTCAGAAAAGGTGAAGGCAGTACTAGAGTGGGCCCCTCCCCACATTATGAAGCAATTGCAGAGCTTCCTAGGCTTTGCCAATTTCTACTGGCAATTCATCCCCTTCTTTGCCAAGATTGCACTGCCGATCACCAACCTCTTCAAAACTAAGCATTTTCGAAAGGCAAGTGAAAGCTTAAGTGGAACATAGAGTGCCAAGCAGCATTTGAAAAACTCAAACGGCTGTTTACGGCAGAGCCCATGCTAAAGCATCCTGACCCAGCTGTTCCGTTTGTGATTCAGGCAGATGCAAGCAATGTGGCCGGGGGGCTGTTTTATTGCAAAAGAATGCCCAGGGCTTGCTACAACCATGCACATACACCTCCAAAAAGGTTACCAAGACCAGACAGAGGTGGGCAATATTGGAGAAGGAGGCGCATGCTGTGTGAGAAGCTTAAAGAAGCGCTTAAGCTTGACAAGTGGCTTGCTGCTCATAAGGATGATTGCACTATGTGCGATGGACTGGCTTGGGTTGGAGCCAAATTGTATGTCCCCTCAAACTTGAGGAGCACTATTTAAAAAGGGGTTCATGACTCTAAGTTAGCAGGACACTTTGCCTTTGTAAAAACCCTACACTTGGTCAAGAGACAGTTTTGGTGACCTTTGAAAAAAGACATTGAAAGCTAGGTGGCCAGTTGTCCAATCTGTGCAGCGGCAAAGAGACCACCAAGGAAGCCTATGAGACTGTTACAGACTGTGTCCAGCCCCCAGGCACCATGGAAAGAAATATCTATGGACTTTATTATAGAAATACGGGAAAGTGGGGGGAACACTGTTATTTAGGTTATTACTGATCTTTTTTCAAAACAAGTGCATTTGTCCCTTGCCCCAAAATTCCATCTGCAAAAATGTTAGCTAAACTTTTTGTTCAACATGTGTATAGGTTGCACAGTGCACCTGAGTGCATTATTTCAGATAGAGGAGTGCAGTTTACATCATAGTTTTGGTGGGAATTTTTGATGTTGGGAACCCCCCAAGGCTTAATTTCCTTTCATCACCCCCAAATTAACAGGATGTGTGAGAGGGCAAACTTTGTCCTGAAACAGTACCTCCGGTGCTACATTAATTACCAACAGGACAATTGGGCTGACCTCTTACCCTTTGCAGAGATAGCATATAACAACTCTGCATAGTAGCACAGGGTTCACCCCACTTAAGCTGGCCTCTGGTCAGGATTTTGTAGCTATGGCAGAACTGCCTCAAGAGAAACCTCAAATACCATGCTTAGCATAGTGGATAGCACAACTCCTGAACATTTGGCCAGTAACCCGTAAGGCACTGGAGGAGGCATGTCAGGCACATAAGAAACAAGCTGACAAAAAGCGTGTAAAGCCAAATATTTTAAAGTGGGTGATAAAGTTTACCTACCTACAAAATACTTACAGTCCATCCAACAGTTGAAGAAACTGGGTCCTAAATACGTGGGCCCATTCCCCATTAAGTAATTAACTCAGTCAGTGTACAACTGGAGTTGCCTAAGAACCTTAGACGTATTCACCCTGTGTTTCACTGCAGCTTGTTGAAACCTGAAACTGTATCACCTCTTCGCCCTGCACCTGACAGCCCACCTATGCCCATTCTAATTGAAGGGGAGCAGCATTTTGAAGTTAAGGAAATTCTAGATTCGAGGAAACAAGAGAGGGAGGGTCCAATACCTAGTTGCGTGGAAACACTTTCCCCCCTTCAAAATCCGAATGGGTAGATGCTACACATGTCTGGGCACCTAAACTCGTCCAAACATTTCACAAGAAATATCCTGACAAATCCTGAATGAATCATTATTCTTTGGCGATGTGTTGCTTTGTTTTACCTGTGTACTTTCTGGGGGTTTTTTGTGGAGCAAAGCCCCTGTTATGGGGTGTGTGTGTGAATGTCAGCCTCCATCTTCGCTTGCTTGCTCTCAGCTGCCATAGCAATGGGGGGGGGGGAATGGGGAGGTAGAGACACTGGAATTTTTTCATGAAGCTTTGCAATAGCCGGCTGGGACTTTGCTTATCTCTTCAAGGTTGGTTCATCTGGCTTCGGAATGCAGAAGGCAGAGACAATGTGGCTAACTCAGACTTTCCCAAAACATCTTCTTGCTGATGATTGAACTTTGGTTGCCTATCTACAAGGGGAGGGGGACTAGGGTTTGTTTCAATTTGATACTTCGCACAGTTTTACTCCAGATCTTGCCTGATTTCTGCTGTATTCAGTTCTTTCCTAGTAAAAGTACCTTTTCTCTAAATCCATGGAGCCAAGGGTTTTTCTTTCCTATGGATTGAATGGAGGCAGCCCTCAATACCAGTCTGGTTTATGGAAATCTTCATAAATATACTTCTTATAATGTAGGTTTAATATATTTAATGTACATTCAAATTTAAAATGTGGAATTTTAATTTAGCCATTGGCAGGCAAGATATGGCAAAGAAGGTTTTCAATAACCAGAGGCAACAGTTGAAAGAGAAGCAGAGGGACAGGATGGGACAATTTGCCTCAGGCAACTTGCCAGGGGACAACTCGCCATGGCCAACTCGCCATGGGCCAACTCACTACCAGACAATCCAACAATTGAATTTAATTATTTAAAATAATTTAAAAATTATTTTAATTTTTGTCATTCACATTTCATTCTGTGTCTCCTTTTGCATCCTTTCTTTAATGATTCTAAACCACCATTTCTTTCATATTAGTGTAACTCTTGTCTCATGGTGAATTGTCCTTCAGCGAATTGGCCATGGCGAGTTGTCCCATGGTGAGTTGGCTGTGGTGAATTGGCTACGGTGAGTTGGCCATGACAGGTGACCTTTAGTTGTCTTTGTACAAGTGCTTCTCCATGATTTGTCATTATCACTTTGATTATCACATTACAATTCATAATGTGTCTTGAAACATGTTAGATGCAGTTGCTTTTGAAAGGATGAAACTGATACTTGGTAAGAGTAGATGGATAATTAATATACCTTGTGCTCTCCTATAATCTCACTATCACAATTTTTCTCTGCGCTAGACTGAGAGAAAAAGTGTTCAACTATGTGGAATTTGCATGCAGAATAGGTAAGCAGTGGCATGGTTTAGGACTCCTCCCTTCCTGCAAATCCACCTTTGTTTATTTTGGTAGTTTCCCCCTCTTTTTGTCTCTTGGGAAATGGGAACATTGTCTACTTTCTCTTAATTCATAATTTAACTTTCAAGATACAATAAGATCCAGATAATATATACAGCTATGTTGACCAAATTTTTCTCTTATTTACTTTTGGCATGGAATGTTACATTAAAAGAAGCTTTTTAAAAAGCCATATTTTTTTTAGCTCACAAGGGTAGTATTTGATACTTGCAAAATCTAACATGCAAAATTAGGGGAAAAAATTACTGGATTGTATAAAAGATGAAGAGTAAAGAAGAGAACTCGTCTCCTACCTATCCTCAGTACTGTAGTATGAACTCTTGTCTCACTTCATGTATACTGGTCGTCTGCTCTAACATTGGAAAAGAAGGCTAAGTCACTTATAAGCAATGCTAGCTTGGCTAGGATGTCTGCATACAAAAAGGCAACATTTGACATATATTCTGAGCAGTAAACTCTCTGGATTGGTGCTCATTTGCAAGGTACTTCTCTAAATTTGCTGTCAGAAGTAGCATTACTACTCTTCGTTCTCTATAGGGCTGTACATAGACATCCCCCCCCCCCTTAAAAACAAATGCTGCTCCATTTATCTTTCAGGATGACACAAAGCGCTGCTCTGGTTCCTTGGAAGATACGCCCAGAGGCAGTTGGATATCCAATATCTTTGACCTGAAGAATTCTGCAGCTGACTTTTTATTGCGTTCACTCTTGGTGCGCACTGCCATCGAAGAGACTGACCGCACTAATGAGGAGCTGCGCAAGAAGAACCGGCATCAGGAGATCTTAGCCCTTTACTCAGCCCCTGATGAAGTGAGTAGAGATATTGTGATTCCCTTTGGCCTTCTATGGAACCTGATAGGATCCAGCAGATGGGAGCCACATGGGCCTACAAATGCATGTGTTTGCACAAAAGAAGCAGGCAGCAGGTTGTGTTTATTTTTCCCTGCTGTGGTCTTTGCTGAGTTTTGACAAAGATTTAAGGGATTCTATTTCCATTGATTCTGATAACAAAGGAAAGCAATCCTCACTAAGTCTTGGTGGGCAGCACTAGTGGTGGTAACTGGCTTTGTATGACCTTATATTTTCTCTTTATGAAACCTTAGATTGGTCAATTTTTGCATCCCAAGGTCATGCTTGCTTATTTTTAGTTGCTTGTTTGTTCTTATAACCCCTTGAAGTAACAATTAACCAACCAACTAATCTTTATTTAGTCATAACCAGCAGATAAAACAAAAAACTCACAATTAATTAAAATAAAAAGAGAAAAATACAACATTTTAAAATATTTAAGAAAAATTTGAGGATATACTACAGCATACTGTAAAAACTATAGAGCAGTACTTAGCTATGGTCAACCAAGTGAGATCAGATTGATCAAATAGTAACAAATTTATGATAGAAGGAGTCAGAATGACCAGGATGCTTAATGAAAAATGAAGACAATAATTTCAGGTGAGGGGACAATAAAAAATAACATGATCCATCATTTCAATTATTTCTCCATCACATGGACAGTCTTTGTTTAAAAGGAATATTTTGGTATCTCTCTTCAGTAACAGCTGTTGGGAGGGCATTAAATCTAGCCAAGGATAAGTCCCTTCTAAATTTCAGAATTGTTAGGTAGTTTAGATATCTGGTTGGTTGGAGAAAATATGCATAATGCCTCAAGAATAGGCTTCTAGGTAGAACTGATGAATTTGCAGTTCTAAATCAACGGCCTATTGTTTGAGATCAGCTAATGCACGTTCATAGCCCACCAGTGTGAGAGCTGCTCATGTAAAGCTATAAGGTGGCAATTTAATATGTAATCCCTGGCAGCAGAAAGACAGAAAACTATCAGTCACAATTAAAGGGATCAAGCCAACTGGGGGAGGGGAAAGCACTTAAGCCATCAAGAGAAGATATAACTCCAGGCAGAAGTTTAGATAATTAAGTGGGCCACAATGAAGCACCACATTTGGAAAGCAGCAAGGTACTTGAAAAATAAATCTGATAAACATGGATTGAACTCTTTTAAGGGAAATAAATGACCTAAGCAAATAAAGGAGGAGAATTATTGGAATGTTGTACAGATAAATGCAAAGGCTGATGCAGAATAACAACACAGTATTTTATGAGCTTTCAAAGCCTTCATCTCTCTTAGCCTCTGGCTCATTTGGGTCAATGACATATGTTACTTTGACTTCCCAGGAGGAGGCAGTAGAACGGTGCAGCATCCCAGAAATTCCAAAAGAGCACTTTGGGCAGAGGATCTTAGTGAAATGCTTGTCTCTGAAGTAAGTCACAGTTTCTGGCAACATAGAGCTGCCAAATCTCAGGTAGAGAAAAATGATTGAATGCAGACTAAAATGGTCTTTTTTTAAGTGTTGTTTTTGCTTAATGATTGGTATTGTGCAAAAAAGGGTACCAAAAGATGCCATCCAAGGTACAGCTTCACGTGTACTGGTTTTGCTGGAGGATGCACATGTGTGTGCATTTGCTGCCATAGTGAAGGAGCTACATTATCACTCAGTTCTGTTTACACAGCAGACTTCTGTGATACACTGCAAATAGGTAGATGGCAGAGTTACTTGAGAGGTTACTTTGGTTTTGGATTCATATTCATGAGCAGTGGAAGCTGCATGCTCCTGGCAGCCCAGCCTGCCAAACTGATGCCCAGAAATGCAGTTTGTACTGCCCACATAGTTAGAATGGACACAGAAAGAGACTTCCTGGCATGACTAGTCAGAAGACATTTGCCTCTCTAATGGATTTTGATTGATAGAAAAAATATGGGGAAATGCAAGATGTTACCTCCCTCCATTACTACACTTCTTAAGTTTGAACAGTCATTAACTTCTGAATGTTGTATGGGACTTCCTACAACTTGTTTATCTACAGATTTCCATTGTGGAATGACTGCAAAAGCCTCCCTTTTTGGTAGAAATAGAATTTTGCTTAAAACCATCTATACTTGTTTAACAGTAAATTGCATTGAAATCTGTTCAAGTATTTGATAAGGAAATGGTAGAAGAATGTTTTATGAAAAAGTATTGCTAGTTCTGATTCATACTCTGAGGACCTCAGCTGTGTCATTACAGAGAGGAGAGATGGGAAAGGGTCCACCATAATGATGAAGCAAAATAGTGTGAAAATGCTTTGTAGGGAGATTTATCTTGGGATTTCTAAGGGGCACCAGTACTTAAGATCAGAAAAGTTCATTTATCCAATGATAGTTGAGCATCTTGTTTCATTTAGATGAGTTATTAGAAGAAACAAGTCATATTTTGCTTATATTACAAATCATGGATGGAGGAGTGGCAGTGACGGTTCATGATTCCTTTTTGATGTAGAGCTCCAGATTCCTAACCATTGTATTTGCTAGAGCAGGACAACTGTTTGCAATGTATTTCTTTCATATTTCTTTCCATGGATTAGATTTGAAATAGAAGTTGAACCCATCTTTGGATCACTGGCACTCTACGATGTGAAAGAGAAGAAAAAGGTACTTCTTGTTTCTAATTTTTCTTGGGTAATGACAAGAAGTAATTGGCAATGCCGGTCTCTGTTCAACTAGAACCAACTTCAGACTGAAAGATAACCAGCCAGATAAGCACAGCAGAATGCCCTTGACAGTCAGTTGCAGATTTTATATTCTGTTCCTTCTGATACCCTAGTTTGATAGACATGGAGAGCATTAACTGGATTGCTCTGAAGAATTACATGCAGGATCTAATTAGCACTTTCTTAAGACTACATGATGTAGGTTCATTTCTTCCACTGAATCTGTAGCTATTTATATTTCCTCTCTTCTCATGAAGAAGCAGAAACAGACTTTTGAAAGAGGGAATTTGTCTCTAGGTTCAAATTCCTTAATGATCCTTTCTTCGATTACAAATTTCAAAGAATGAAGGATGGATCATCTGAGCTAAGCAGATGATGCATAGGAAATAGCAACAGAGAACCTTCCTTCCTTGTAGATTGTACCTTATTTGATCCCCTTTCAAATTCCCAGTGGCCTCAGACACAATAAGAAACTCAGTGGGCTGCATGTCCTGCTAACTTTATCATCCATGTTTCTGTCTTTCTCCAACTGCTCTCCAGCCCTTACTGGGCTTCCCATTAAAATTGTTTTGATGATTTTATTTTGTGTGATGTATTATTTCTTGTTTTAATATTTTTTCTGAAATTGCTAATTAATGCATACGTAGGTCCCTGACCTGTTGATCACACATGGTCTCCAAAATACCATTTGAGGTCTCCATAGTCCTACAAAATGTGATATTACCAATATAATTGTGCTAGAAATTTCACTTCTGGTTTTCCCATGTTGAGGAGAATTAAAGGGCAAAATGTGTGTCTTAAGTCTTGTTGAGTCTTGGTCATCCTTTAACCTCCTCATCAAATCATCATTTTGCATGGCTTGAGAAAGGTTGAATGAGAAAATGGGCACCCTAAGTCTCTGCAATGGCTAAAATAAGAAAAACAAATCCAAAGATTTCATCTGGCTGAATGCCACTGGTTAATTCCTGTTGCTCTAGGCAGGGCATAGGAAACAAGTGTAGCTCCAAGGCCAAAGCCATTATTTCCTCCTATACTAAAACATCATCTGGATATTATGCAGGTCTGGCAGAAGACAAAGGGAATTACTTGTGTTCCCCTGTTGTTATATGAAGAGTAGACACAAGTATCTACTAGGAATAAGCCAGATTCCAATATTATGTTCATCAGAGCTGCAGTTAAAAGTTTCCTCTTATCTGGATACAGAGATGTTGCCTTTTGTATTATTTTTATTGCTGTGAAGGTCATGAGGATATTTGATAGCATTTTTTTACTGCTGTCCTTCTCTCTATTTTATAGATCTCTGAAAATTTTTATTTTGATCTCAATTCGGAGCATATGAAAAGCCTTCTCCGAACTCACAGTGCTCATCCTGCCATCTCTACACTAGCTCGTTCAGCTGTGTTCTCTGTTACACATCCTTCTCCAGAAATATTCTTGGTGATCAAGGTGAGATGTTTCTTGCTCTTTTAATAGTCACACTCATAGCCATTCTAATGAATGCTGGGGAGCAAATAGGAGTATATATACCATTATTTTACATGAATACAAAAATAGGATAAATGTTCATACATCTATAAAGAAAGCATGTATTTTGGAGTTCAATGGATGGATCTCAATAAAGTTTGATTCTCTGAAACTGATGGATCTCAATAAAGTTGAAAGTCAGAATGATGAAGCTTTAGTTTCCTTCAACTGCTTGTATGGAGAAGAGAGACTATGAGAGTAAAGGTTCATTCTCTGAGCTTGTGGGTTGGTTTCTGAATATTTCATTACCAGGCTAGGTAACATCTTCAGCAGAGTTTAGGGGATGTCAGTGTCAGTGTTCTTTTGTTTCTAAGGGCTTCAGGTGTAGGTGTGTCAAGTGAAGGTCTTGTGATGGGTCAGGTGTGAGTCATCAGTGAGAAGCTTGTGATGGGTCTTGTGATGGGGAGGTTACATCAGATCAGGGTCATTGGGAGGTGAACTGGTGAGGGAGAGGAGGCTTGCATGGGTTGGTTGAGGGTTGGTCTCTGTTTGGCTGTGTGGTTGATTTGGATTCTGGGGAGTTTGTAGGCAGGTTGTAGGTCAATGTGTCTGTTGATGGAATTGCTTGTGGAATGCCAGGCTTCGATGAACTCACAAGTGTGGTGGGTGGTAGCATGGGCGATGATTTTAGTGTTGTTCCAATCAAACTAGTGTTGTTTGGTGTTGGTGTGGGTAGAGATTAAGGATTTGGGATCATGGCGTTTGACTACCAGCCGGTGTTTGGAGATCCTGGTTTTTAATTGATGTGATGTTTGTCCCACGTAGAATTGATTGCAATTGTTACAGTTGATTTTGTAGATTACATTGTTTCTTTCATCCTTCGGTATCTTGTCTTTGGTTCTGGATAATTCCTGGTGGAGTGTGGCTGTGGGTTTGTGGGCTATTGCTATTCCTAGGGGTTGGAGAATTCTGGCTGTCATTTCCGACACCCCTTTTGTGTATGGTAGGGTTAGTTTTTGCGTGGTGGTCGGCTGTATGATGTGTTGTGGTTTGGATGCTGTGTGTCGGAATATGACGTTTTTTGGATAACTGTTATGGAGGAAGACATTGAGCAGCCACTTCTCTTCTGCTTTTCTTAGTGTTGTGGTGCTGCAGTGTGTCCTGGCCCTTCTGAAGAGAGTCTGGACCCAGCTTCTTTTCTCTGTGGTGGGGTGGTTGCTTGCAAAGCTGAAGATCTGGTATATGTGTGTAGGTTTGCAGTAGATGCGGGTTTCTAGTTCTCCGTTGTCCAGTTTCCTTATGTCAGTATCGAGGGATGGGAGTCTGTTGTCTGTTTCCTCCTTGCGTGTAAATTTGATCCCAAGGAATATGTTATTAAGTAGGATGTGTGTTTCTTCCATTTGGCAGCGTTTGATGATGACGAAGGTGTCATTGACGTAGCATGTCCAGAATTTTGGTTGGATGGTGGGTAAAGCTATGGATTCAAGTTGTTGCATGACTGCTTCTGCTATTAGGCCTGATATGGGTGATCCTATTGGGGTATCTTGTACTTGCTTGTACATTTTCCCGTTGAACTTGAAGTATGTGTTGAGGCATAGATCCAGGAGTTTCATGATGGTTTCTGTGGACATGGAGTGTTCTGTAATGACATCATCTTCGTGGGTATGGTGTTTAGTGAGTAGGTGGTTTATGGTTTTTTTAGCCAGGTTGATGTCAATCGAGGTGAAGAGAGCGGTGATGTTGAAGGAGACCATAATTTCTTCCTTGTTGATCTTGGTGTGTTTGATCCATTGGAGAAATTGTTCTGGAGAATTTATTGAGTGGGTTGAGTCATTGACCAGGTGTCTGAGTTTCCTCTGCAAGGTTTTTGCTAATTTGTATGTCGATGTTCCAGGTAGAGACACAATTGGGTGTAAGCAGTTTTTGTCTGCTCAAAAAATAGAACATCAAATTGATTAACTGGTCAGAGAATGTACTTTCCTAGGAAACACTTCACCTCTTCTTCCAAGTATTTCCTAAGAGCAACAGCAGACAAAAAAACCCCTCTTGTTAAATAGAAGGTAAAAGATGCACCCTCCTCCTCTGATATTTCATGCTCTCCATCTTTAAAATTTGAAAAGAGATGCGTTTTCTTAAATCAGTCTGATTTTTACTTTCCAGTTTTCAAAAGCATCTGGCATTGAGATGTTTCTTCTGATCCTTGTTATATGTTTTTCAAAAACAAGGGATAAATCCATAAATCCTGTTTAATCCTTAAAGGCAAGTTAAATAAGATATTTTTGAGATTACTTATATTCCTTTATGATACTTCAGTTAAATGTATTATACCTTTCTTCTTCAGCTGGGAAAATAGGAATCAGATAGAACTGTCACAGTGGGAGCACTTATTTGTAGGCTGTTTTTTTTTTAAGAATGTTTCCCCCTTTTTCCCCAAGATAAATTGTTCCTTGGGTTTTTCACTTGTCCACTCAATATTTTATGCTTCCAGTTTTTAAAGTGATTATATGGAGTTATTTTATGAAATACTCAAATTAGGATACAATTAAATACTAAGAAAGCATGGCATGTTCTGAAGCTGAAGTCTAGTTAAGGATTCTCTCAAGATTCCCTGTCAATGAAAAAAGAATTAAATACATTCTAAGTAAAGAAAGTATCCCTTGTTCTAGTCACACATATTTTGTTCCAACTGTGACTCTATATACCATATTAGGCTGTTTAGGCATTTCAGACAGAGTCAATGTATATGTCAAGCCTCACAGAGTGACCAGGTTGGCCCAGACACAACTGCTTCGTAGCTTGCCACATACTTGGGCGGAGGGAGGAAGTTTGGTATGTGAGCCATTAACAGCTGTTGGCTACTTCATGAGAACCAAGGACAGCAGGAGAGATGTTATTGAAGAATCGTAGATTCTAGAATATATAAAGGAAAATTACAGTATTTAGTGCAGTGGAAAGATTATCCGATGTCAGGGAAGAAATAGCCATGGACTTTATAGTGGAATTCCTGAGAGTTGGGGGGAACATGGTGATCTGGACTGTAGTGGACCTGTTCTCCAAGCAAGCCCACTTTATCACATGCCCTGATCTTCCCTCAGCCCAGAGACTAGCCAAGATGTTTCTGCAGCATATTTATTGACTGCATGGGGTGCCCAAGTGCATCATTTCACATCAGGGGGTTCAGTTTATAGCCAGGTTCTGGAAGGGCTTTATTAAAATGATTGGGTCCTCCCAGGGGCTCAGTTCAGCTTTTCATCCGAGTACTAATGGAGCCGCTGAATGAGCTAACACAATGGTGGAGCAGTTCCTGCATTGCTATATCAACCACCAGCAAACGAACTGGGCAGGACTCCTGCTGTTCGCTGAGGTGGCATATAACAATGTGGTACACAGCAGCACAGGATTCACCCCTTTTAAAGTAGCTACAGGGATAGAATTTGTGCCCATTCCAGAAGGTCCCCAAGAACCCTCCTCCTCAGTAACATTAATCGACTGGGTAGATTCCTTCCAAAGCGTCTGGAGCAATGTAAAAAAAAGCTCTAGATAAAGCAACAGAAAGCCAGAAGAAGCAGGCAGACAAGAGGCGAGCACCTCAGATAGTGTTTCATGTAGGAGATAGAATGTATATAAGTATCTAAAGTATCTAAAACTACCTTGTAAAAAACTGGGTCCTAAGTACATAGGACCTTTCCCAATAGTGAAAGTGATCAATCCGGTTACAGTGGAGCTGAAACTACCCAGAATATTGGGTAAAGTACACCCAGTATTCCATTGCAGCTTACTGAAACTAGTTCACAGATCCAGAATGAGGCTGGTTGAGAAAGAAGCCCCATGTCCCATTATGATGGGAGGTGAAAAGCATTATGAAATAAAACGAATCCTAGATTCTAGAATATGTAAAGGAAAGTTACAGTATTTAGTGCAGTGGAAAGGTTATCCAATGTCAGAGGCGAGATGGACTGAAGCTCACAACATCAAGGCAGATCGCTTAGTAAATATAGTCCATACTAAGTACCCTCAGAAACCAGGGGCACCAGAGTGAGAGACAGGTTCCTTCTGGTTTTTTTTTGGGGGGGGGCTGCCTGTCAAGTCTCACAGAGTGACCAGGATGGTCCAGACACAATAGCTTGCCACACGCTTGGGGGGAGGGGGGCAGTTTGGTATGAGAGCCATTAACAGCTGCCAGCTACTTCCTGAGAACCAAGGACACAAGGAGAGATGTTTATTGAAGATTGTGGATTCTCTCATAACAATTGCCTAACGTACTATTGGACAACCTGACCTACATGAAGAGGAGAGGGAGGTTTCTATTCTTTTAATATATCAATTTAGGCACAAAACCCCCAGAGCTGGTTTTCCTTGCAACAGTGCCTTTGGAACCTTGACAGTATAATTGTTTCCTATAGCTTAGAGCTTTTATCTCTCACTATGTCTCAAATTGACGTAGTCTCTGCTCCTTTCAAGGGATAATCACTTTGATTCTCTCTATCAATCTTCAGAGTGGGAAAGGTGTTCAGTGCATGATAAACTGTATTACGAGGCAAGATGTGCATTCAAGTGGAATGCACAGCTAACCCTCGACTTAAGAACATAATTGGGATAAAAATTTCCATTGCTAAGCAAGGCAGTTAAGTGAGTTGTGCCCCATTTTACAATCTTTTATGCCAGTGTTCTTAAACAAAATGTCTGCAGTTGTTAAATGAATCATGAAGTTGTTATGTAAACCTAGCTTCCCCTATTGACTTTACTTGTTAGAAGTCAGCTATGGAAGTTCACAAATGGTGATTAAGTGACCTCAGGATTCTGTAGTTGTTGTAAACATACACTGGTTGCCAAATGCCCAAATTTTGATCACGTGATCATGGGGATGCTATAACAGTTGTAAGCGTGAGGACCGGTTATAAGTTATTTTTTTCAGTGCTGTTTAATTTCAAATAATCGCTAAAAGAATTGTTGTAAGTTGAGGACTAACTGTACTAGGTTTCAGTTAGTGATATTGGTGTGAATATTATTTATTCCATGAAATTGTGTCATATCTATGATCCTGTTAATGCACTATTGAAGGCTAATTCCCCTCTTTATAATAGTCATACAGTTCATAGGTTCTTTACCTAGCTTTGATCTATCTAACATCAAACAATAGCTGGAACATTGGTGATGGCTAGAGGGAAGTCTTTCTGGTCAGAAATGATGATGACCGCATCATTAATAATAGTCAGTGAATAGCTTTGATTCATGAGCTCAGTTTTTCATTCATTCATTCATTCATTCATTCAGTAAAGGACCCCATAATTGAGTGTCAAGTCATAACTCTCACTTTTATCACATTCTTTTCTTAAACTATGTCTTTGCATATCTACCTCAAGCTTGATCACATTAAGAGATTAGGGATGGAGTTTCCTTGAAAAAGGTATAGCCTACAGAGCTATTGCATGTAATATCCTGTCTTCTGAATACATGAACCCACTTTAGATTCCAACACAAAGTCAGAATTTTACAATAGAGTTAATGCCTATATTATTTTTTCATTCTTTTGAATTGCTAGTAAAAACTGAACTTTGTTAATAAACAAAATCACACTTGTCATTCCAGATTTATTCCCTTAGTATTGAAAAAAGCCATTTCTGACTATAGGATTAGTCGTCTCAGTTCTGGTTTTCAAAGTCATTAACAGTTGGCTTTCTTGTCTTATAATGAATAACACTTGAGATGGTGTTCAAAATATCTTGATTTTATTCTTAGGAACTTCAGGATATCTGTTAGGTTTGTGTCACATCCTGTGACATGTTTTCTCTTCCATTATAGCTGGAGAAAGTGCTACAGCAAGGGGACATCAGTGAATGCTGTGAACCTTACATGGTCATGAAGGAAACAGATGCTTTGAAGGTAGATGAAATCCAGCACAAAGAAACTGCCAGCTATGTGTGTAATTCTAATAGAAGAGAACATATGTAGCTCAGGGTTGAACTGTGGAATTCTTGATGCTCTCTGAGCTTGGTGGTTTGTTGCAAACATTTCATTACAGACTTTGTAACATTATTAGTGTGAGTGTGAGATTTGCTTCCTGTTTATATATAGTAGCTTGACCTGCCAGGTTTTATTTTTGGGGGGTTGGGGATGTTTTGAAATAGGGATGGTTGTTATATGTAAGACAGACCTGTTAATTTAGTTTAATTTCATTTGAATCATTCGCCTAACTCCAGTCATTTTCACTGGAATAACAATAGTTTGTCATTCAGAATGATTATTTAGGCATCTATTCCTAACAGGGTGCCTTCAGCTCACATAATTCCCAGCCATATTGCCTGTTGAAACCCAATACATCTACAGAGGACAAATTTGGTTAAAACTGTGATAAGGATCAAACAATTAAAATTGAACCATAGTGATGATGTTTTCCCCTTGTGCTTTCAGAACAAGGAGAAGTTGGAGAAACTGCGAGTGGCAGGAGAGCAATTTTGCACCCGGTTGGGGCGCTACCATATGCCATTTGCCTGGACTGCCATTCACCTCATGAATATAATTAGCACTACTGGGATGCTTGAGAGGGATGCTTCAGACTCTGAAAATGGTTAGTCATTTAAGACTCAGCTTAGTGCATATCTGTATTTGCATAATAATGTCTCCTTGAGTTTGGTGCTATTTGTTTTGGCCCCAAGATAGGATAGGAACTAACTATTTCTGGATCAAACAAACTCTCTGTAAGAATGGGCACTGTGCCATAGGTGGATTGAGTGAAAGATAGAATGCATAATGTGGGAAGACGGGGAAAGCTGCCCTTGAAAAGCATTCAGAAGCTGCAGCTGGTGCAAAATGCAGTAGTACTGGCAATTGTTTGCGCTCCTCAGTCAATGCACATTGCATCTCTGCTCCATGAGCTGCATTGATTACCAGTATGCTCCCAGATGCATTTCAAAGTACTAGTAATAGCCTATAAAGCCCTACATGGCATGGGACCAGACTATTTGAGGGACACCTCTTCCAGATTACATCTGCCTGGATTTATATGGTTTCCCAACTTAACAATGTGATTCTAAATGGGGCTGTGAAATTTTTCTTACAGTTTCCAAGAGTTTCTATTTATCCCATACTAGCATTAAAGATAACTTAGTAAAATCCATGCTGTTTTTGTTTCTTTGGTCTTGCCAGCTATGGTACATGAGCTTGACACATTAGAAAGTACATTATTCTTCCAGAATGAAAACTGAGATGCCTTGTGGCGGGCATCAGGAAGAAAATGCCACTCCTATCCCCTGGCTGAATCATACTTTCTGATAGTTTACTAGCAGAAGACAATTGCAGTCAACATAAAACTGGCATGCAGGCATTCAACATAGGAATCCCAATACTGAAATACAGAGTGATGCATTTTGTTTATGATCATGGGGGTGGAAACCAATTCAAAGGAAATTTGCAACTTTTATTTAAAGACAGGAATACTCTTTCAGTAGATTCACAATTAGAGACAAAGAATTTAAGTCCATCTTCATGATCATATTTCACGGTCCCCTCTTTGGCAAACCTTGCATGCCATTTGCAAACTACATTGTGTCTTGTCCCTGCTATAGTGTTCATATAGCTTTTTATATTCCACTGACTCCCTATAGGAGCTTTGGAGATACCCACTTGCCAAGAGGCATCAGAATATCATAAAGTATAGCCTCTGTGACAAACTGTGATAGTTCAGGGCCCATTTTTAGGACACTTGAGATTCCCTTCCAGATAGATGTGTTAATGGCTACTGTTCTGTTTTTTGGGGGCCCTTTTGATTTGCTTGTTTTTAAAAAGCAAGAGAATCATTTTCAGAAATGGCTAATTGGTGCTCTACTTTCTCAGACAGATTATATGCAAACTGTAGTTTGTATCCATTATGTTTCCCATTGAAATAACATTTACTCTTTTTTTCTGTGCTGGAGATAAACTTTAGAATAGAATAGAGCTGGAAGGGACCTTGGAAGTCTTCTAGTCTAGCCCCCCACTCAAGCAGGAGAAGCCATACCATTTCAGACAAGTGACTGTCCAGTCTCTTCTTAAAAACCTCCAGTGATGGAGCACCCAAGATTTCTGGAGGCAAGCTGTTCCACTGGTTAATTGTCCTCACTATTAGGAACTTTCTCCTTAATTCCAGGTTGCTTCTCTCTTTGATCAGTTTCCAACCATTGTTTCTTACCCTGCCCTCTGGTGCTTTGGAGAATAATTTGACCCTTTCTTCTTTGTGGTAGCCTCTCAAATACTGGACTACTGCTATCATGTCACCCCTATTTCTTCTTTTCTTTAGACTAGCGAAACCTAAGTCCTAGTCAAACCCAAGATAAGGAATTTGAAGATCATAACAGTAATTCACCTAACTGTTAGGTTATTTCTTGCTTATGACCTCTGAGGACATATGCATGCCTTTCCTATTGAACACTCTCTCCTTTTGCAGAGCGCAAAGGCACCTGGAATGAGCGCAAGAGGAAAGCCTATGGACGCCTGAGTGTTGGTGAGGAGATGTGCAGCTTTAGCAACTTCCGTCCAGCCACCCTCACAATCACCAATTTTTTCAAACAGGTTAGAAGCTAGAATGTTTTTTGGACTAGCCTCACCCAGAGCATCATATAGGTTTAACGTTTCTGAACCTGTGAGAATGCAGATATAGAATCAGGGGTTGATGCATCTGTGAAGTGAGTAAAGCATAAACTTCCAGAATTTCTTCTGGCAAAATATAGTAATTAATCTGCCATGAAACAGTGGGTAAATCACTTTTCTGTAGCTGCCAAAATGAAAATATGTCAGTGTGATGGACCCAACATTCTTGCTTAATGGAATGGGGTAAGCCCCAAGGTCTTAAAGGAAGGTAGCTGGGAGAAAGATGCCCTTGCCTTCATATTTCTTGGCATGCTGCATTTTTAAAGAGTGTTTAAAAAAACATTGTTTTAATCAACATTAAAAAGATTATAGTTAACATGTCTTTAAAAAGTTTAGTCACCAATTTGTAATGTTACATTTTAATTAACTAGCAGTATAACTATATGAATTATATTACTATTGTATAGATGTCAACATACTTTAGAAAATACCCTAATGCAAGGGTCCCCAACCTTTGTCGGTTGGTGGACCGGAGGAAAAGGGAAGGGGAAGCATTTTACAAGCGTGCATGCATGCACGCGCACGGGGCCGCAAGCATTTGCGCGCCGCAAACAGGGCACGGCTAGTGCCCGCGTGATACTCACTAGCCCCAACCTGTTCTTGCATGGTGTAGCGCCTTGTTTCTGCGCCCTGCAGCGTGGTGGCCATTTTTGTGCCTTGCAGTGCAGCAACACCCTATTTTTGTGCCCCGCGGCGCAGCGGTGCTCCATTTCTATGCCCCATGGTGCATCGTCCATTTTTGCGGCTTGCAGCATGGTGGCAGCGGCCCATTTTCGCACTGTGAAGTGCAGTGGCAGCCCGTTTTTGCGGCTGAGGCGCGTCATCGTCCCATTTTCGCGGCTGAGGCGTGGCGGCGTCCCATTTTCATGCCCCGAGGTACGACGCCATCCTGTTTCTGTGCCCCAAGGGGCCACAATGGCGTCCTGTTTTCGCAGCCAAGGTGCGGTATTGGCGTACCGTTTTCATAGCCGAGGCAGGGCAGCAGCCCGTTTTTTCCCCCGCAGCCACGGCTCTAGCGCAAGTGAGGTGTGCGCGCACACTGGCCAGCCTGTCCCACAGCCTGGTGGCCAGGAGGCCACGGCCCACTACAGGGCCGTGGCCCACAGGTTGGGGACCCCTACCCTAATGTACTACAGTAGTCCTTGACTTACGACCACAATTGAGCATAAAATTTCTGTCATTAAGAGAAACATTTATTAAGCTAGTTTTGCCCCATTTTACAACCTTTCTTTTCCAGTTGTTAAGTGAATGGCTGCAGCTGATAAGTTAGTAACCTGTTTGTTAAGTGAATCTGGCTTCCCCATTGACTTTGCTTGTCAGAAGGTTGCAAAAAGTGACCTTGAGACAAAGCAGTGGTCATAAAGAACCAATTGCCAAGCATCAGAATTTTGATCACATGATTATGGGAATGCTGCAGAGGTTGTAACTGTGAAAAATGGTCATAAGTCACTTTTTTCAGTGCCGTTGTAACTTTGGACAGTCACTAAATGAACTGTTGTATGTTGAGGACTACCTGTATATCTATGATAAAACTGTATAAACACAGGGAAAAATAGAAAATCATACCAAATGACCTAGGGAGAAAGTTAAAACCAAAAAGTCCTTTGTAGAATTGAAAAACAAACCCTTAAAAAACAACTAAACAAATTACAGGTAGTCCTTGAGTTACGAGTGTAATGGAGCCTGCACATTCCACTCGTAACTCGAAAACTCGTAGAGTGAATCTCGTACCTCGAATGAGATCACTCCCTTGCTCGTTAAAATGCATGTGGCTTGTTAAGTACACATGAAGTATTTCAAGGTGGGGAAGGCCATGGGGGGCCTAGTGATGGAACAGGCCCTCAAGGCCTCCCCGACCCACTAAGATACCTCATGCTTCTCCCTCCCTTCTTGCCGCACCGGACTCTCTTACCTTGAAAAGATCTGTCTCCTCTCTGCTGCGATTCCTGCTTTTGAGGGACAGGAAAGTCAATGGAAGCCCCTGAATGCCGTAATATTGCACAAGTTCAGGCACTGATCCTCTTTTGCAAAGAATGGGTGCCTGAATTCTCGCACTGTTTGCAGTGCCTGCCTCCTTCCCCCCGACTCTGGAGTCACGCGGCCACCGCCCCCGGAACAGAGATCGGGGAAGGGATCTTCTGCATGCCTCCGGAGGTTGGATCCAGTCCTCAGAGGACTGCTCCAAGTTGCTGCCACCCGGAACAGAGCTTTCAGAGGTTGAATCCAGGCCTCAGAGGGGTCTTCCAAGCCATTTGCACCTGGAACGGAGATCGGGGGGGGGCTTCTGCATGCCTCTGGAGGTTGGATCCAGGCCTCGGAGGACTGTTCCAAGCTGCTGCTGTCTGGAACGAAGCTTCCGAGGCCTGGATCCAACCTCCGGAGGCATGCAGAAGCCCCCCCCCCCCGATCTCCGTTCCGGGCGCAAATGGCTTGGAGGACCCCTCCGAGGCCTGGATCCAACCTCCAGAAGCTCTGTTCCGGGCGGCAGCAGCTTGGAGCAGTCCTCTGAGGGCTGGGTCCAACCTCTGGAAGCATGCAGAAGACCTCCCTGATCTCTGTTCCTGGCGCAAACAGCTTGGGGGACTCCTCTGAGGGCTGAATTCAACCTCCAGAGGCATGTAGAAGCCCCCCTCCAATCTCCGTTCTGGACACAAACAGCTTGGGGGACCCCTCCAAGGGCTGGATCCAACCTCCGGAGGCATGCAGAAGCCTCCCCCAGCCTTCGTTCTGGGTTGCTTGAAGGAGGCCTCCGAGGCTCTGGCGACAATGGGATCACTTTCTCCCCCAGTGCAGTGAGTTCCGGCCGGCTGGATATGGGTACTAGGGGCCTGGCCTTCTCCCTCACTTGAAGGCTTCAGGCCTGCCCTCAGGCAGAAAGGAATTGGGAGCAGGAGACAGGCACCTTTCGCATAGAGAATGAAAGTTTCTGAGGTCCGTGATTTGGCACAACTTCTAACACTCACGCGAGATCACGGACTCCAGAAACTTCTATTCTCGGCGCGAAAAGCATTTCCAAGCTGACTCTCCTCTCCCTCAAAGTGAAAGAAACTGCGACAGAGAGGAGTTTTGCAAGGTAAGTGAGTCCGGCGTGGTAGGAAGGGAGGGGGAAGCAGTTGTGAGGAGTGGGGGGCAATAGGGTGAATGTTGCAGTGCCACTGAAGTCACTCGTAAGGGCAAACGACTGCTGTGCTGCAATAGTCATAATTTTGGGACTTGCTCGTAAACACTAGGGGGTGCTGATCACGTAACTTCGAACGAGCGTTAAGTGAACGCTCGTGTGGCATTTTGATTTGCCACAATTAGGGTGGGGCACTCATGAGTCTCGAGCAAGTGAGACAACACACAGGTTTCCTCAAGGTGAATGCGCCCAGGGCGTGTTCTGAGCGACCCCTTTATTGAGCGTGGTTTACAAGGAAGTAAGTTACAAAATATATGATAGGTTTACAAATGCTGCAGTAAGCTGCTTATACATGATAGGTTACTTTTTGGCACATAGCCTAATATGGTAGTTGTTTTTGCCCTACTTGCTGCATAGCTGTTGCTTCTGTCAGAGGATGTGGTTTTGCTATTATTGTCCTAGGCCTCTAGTACGTAAGCTGGCCACTGGCCTAGTCTTACTATAGAAGCCTGAACCATAAAAATCCCAACATCTCCTCTGTTTTTATTTTTTAAAGGCTGGTGTTATCTTCCTGTTGTTCGAAATCTGTCAGCCCGCCTTCTTCTTCATTGTCTGAATATGGATGAATATATGAGGGTTTGTCTGGACTGGGGTTTTTAGTGGGGAGAGGGATATAACCATGGCGTTCCCACAGGGACATTACTTGGGCAGTAGCGCGTTTTTTTGCAAGCAATGATAAACTATTTGATATGGTACAAATAAAAATAGGCAGTACACAAGGTAAAATTAAACATCCCAAGGCAATCATACCAATCCATGTCATGATTGCTTGTAGCCCAGGTAATTTTGGAAACCATGAGCCAAAAACATCGTCCCAATTAAATCCTTTCCAAGTTTGAACAGGGACATGAGCCAATTTCACCATTTTGTCACTTATTTCTTGAATAACATGTCCAAAATCATCAATTTTAATGCATCAACTAGTCAAATTAAATTTTCCACATACTCTACCTTCCTTAGCAAGCAAATAATCAAGAGCTAAGCGATGTTACATTATATAAGTATGAGATTTAACACTTTCTGTTGCCAAATGTTTCATAGCAAGCACAGTTTCATTTGTTATTATTTCTAATACAGCTTATAAACAAATAATGCGATTTAACATATAAATGGGAGTTCGATATCCATAGGTACCATCCTCGGTCCAGGTAGCAGGTCCATAGTAAGCAATGATGACTTCTGGGGTCCATACATCATCTTTCCATTTGTTACGATTCCGGGTTTGATAACCTTACTATTACTGATGGTGAGGGCAAATAAAAAGAGTAAAATAATGAATGTCATCTCCTGGGCGTGGAGAGTCAATTGCCGGTATGACTCAGCAGAGGAGTGTTGTTAGCGTCCGATGGGGAGAGGTCCTCTGTTTTTGTTTTTGAATGGTAGGGACAGATATGTTGACCAGGGACCCACAAAGTCTCACCGTTAGTTTGGATGGCGGCATAACCCCGTCCCCAGGTGATGAGTTCAGCAGGACCTTTCCAGGTGGGGTCAGGAAGTCGTTTGATGGGGTGCCAGTAAAGTTCAAAAAATTCAGTGTGTATAAACACAAATTGAGTCTGTTTTGCAAGGCTGGGAGGCTAGGGGGAGTTTTCCCTTGTGTCTGATTATATTTTTCCAGCGCATGTTTTAGCGTCTGGTGGGCGCGCTCAACCAAGGCTTGGCCTTGGGAGTTGTAGTTTCTTTGGGCATCCCAACGTTGCAAATGAACGAATACAGTGATTAATGACATGCTTAGTGGCTTCACCCCGTTGAGGGGTAGCAATGATGAAGCCAGAGAAGATGTCTATGGAAACATGAAAATATTTCCATGGGGCAAATGGGGCATATTGTGTAACATCCATTTGCCAGATTTGGCAGCACTCGGTTCCTCTGGGGTTAACCCCCATTGGGAGCGAGTGGGCCTGCTTGCTGCAAGTGGCACACTGCTGGAAAATAGCAGTTGCTTCTGCAGTGGTTATTCCAAATTGTTTCACAAGCGCTTTTTTATTTTGATGAAAATAAGCATGACTATCAGATTTAAGAGAAAGGCGAAGAGGTGATGGAGGTGACATAATTATTCCAAGCTTAATTTTGTACTGAATTGGTGGAGCAAATCACGGCTCCATAAATTTATAATAATTACAAAAAGTTCAGAGGGAGTAGAAAGGTCCTCTGGTGGGAGGATTATTAGCTTTGCTAATATCTCTCCCCTTTTTATTGAAATTGGGTAGCTTGGAATAATTTGAAGCAAGACTGTAGGTTCCATAGAACATGTCAAAAGTACAGGGGGAAATGAAGCACCACATAAAGTGAGTGAGTCATGAGGGAGTAGCAAAACAGATGTAAGGGAGGGGAGGGGGGTAAAAAGAATAGCAGGCGGAGAAAAAGCAGGAAATGGGTTGTTGTTTTGCAGGGCTGCAGCTAGAGCTTCCGTTTTGTGGCTAGCAGTGCCCACAATGCGACAAGCTTGAAGGAAATCAGCAAGCATAACATTAGGACGATTGGCTATGGATTGCAGGATTTTTTGACAGTCCTGATTTGCATTTTCATAAGCTAATTTTAACAATAATTCCTCACGAGCTGCTACATTATCAATTTGCCTTTCTATTGTTAATTGAAGGCGGCTTACAAAATCTGCATAATTTTCAGTCGCATGTTGGATAATTTTTGAAAATGTTTGAGTCTGGGCTGTAGAGGAATCATCTACCTTTTTTTATGGCAGCTAATGCGCACTTGTTAATAACTCCAAAAGTCGCTCTATCAGATTGGGTTTGATTTGCTATTGTATTAAGGGTGCCAGTGCCCAAAATGTGGTCTCTGGTCACATTGTTGTTGGGTAATCCTGCAGCGATAGCAATTTCAGCCTGTTTCTGATATTCTAACCACCAAATCACATATTGCGCAGGGGTTAATAGCATGTTAAACAAAGCTTGCCAATTAGTTAAAAGCATTTCAGTAACAGCAAAAGTTAGAAAAGCCAAAACTCCCTGCATATAGGGAGCTTGCAAACCATATGTAAAAACAGCCAGTTTCAGTTCCCTTATTAGTTTCATATACTTAATTTAAAACTCCCCTTTTCTGGGTACGATGGATATTGTTGCCAAATATAAAACAGAAGGCCAATTAAATCTTTGTTTTTCAAACGGGGGAGAGTTTTGCCTCCGTTTGAAGAAATTTTAGAAAAAGATTCGGTTAGTTCTCTCAATTCCTTCAGATGCGCTGTCTGTTGTTGAGAAAACTTTCCTCCCATACTTACGAATGTCCAGCCGTGTTTCAGACAGGATGAATGTGCATGCAGCTCCTCTCGAGCGAATAAGCATGGACGGTCCGAGACGTATACCGCAGTATCACGTCGGGGTCACCATTTGTGGCATTTTGGTTTGCCACAATTAGGGTGGGGCACTCATGAGTCTCGAGCAAGTGAGACAACACACAGGTTTCCTCGAGGTGAATGCGCTCAGGGTGTGTTCTGAGCGACCCCTTTATTGAGCGTGGTTTACAAGGAAGTAAGTTACAAAATATATGATAGGTTTACAAATGCTGCAGTAAGCTGCTTATACATGATAGGTTACTTTTTGGCACATAGCCTAATATGGTAGTTGTTTTTGCCCTACTTGCTGCATAGCTGTTGCTTCTGTCAGAGGATGTGGTTTTGCTATTATTGTCCTAGGCCTCTAGTTCGTAAGCTGGCCACTGGCCTAGTCTTACTATAGAAGCCTGAACCATAAAAATCCCAACACGCTCGTAACTCGGGGATTACCCGTAACTCGGGGATTGAGGGGTTGGTGAACTGGTGTAAGGAAAACAGCCTAGTTTTAAATACAAGAAAAACCAAAGAGATCATTGTTGATTTCAGAAAAGGCAGGCACAGCCACACTTCTCTGTGCATTAATGATTCACCTGTGGAGATCGTTACCAGCATCAAATTCCTGGGTGTGCAGCTAACGAGTAGGCTGACTTGGTCGCTAAACAGTGAGAAACTGGTGAAGCGGGCACAGCAGCGCCTGCATTTTCTGCGTTGCATGAGAAAAGCACATCTTCCTTCCCCTGTCCTGACCACTTTCTACAGGGGGACAATCGAGAGCATCCTGTCATACAGCATCACAGTCTGGTTTGGAGGCATCACTGCTTCAGACAGGAAGGCGGTGCAGAGAGTGGTGAGGATGGCCGAAAAGATCATTGGCAGTTCCCTCCCTACCATCCAGGACATAGCACAGAAGCGTTGCTTGAGCAGGGCCCGCAAGATTTTCTGGGACACTACACATCCTCTTCACGACTGTTTTCCTTGTTACCTTCTGGGAGGAGGCTTCGTGGTATCCGTAGCAGAACATCCAGATTCAGCCATAGTTTCATTCCATACAGCATTAACCTTGCGAACTCTCAAACTTCCTCCTTGCGTTATATATTCAAGATGGACAGTATTTAATATTTATTTGCTATGTATATGTAGGGATGTGGGTCTATATATATGTTGTACATAGTATGTTTAGGTGTGTGTCATGTATATGTTTCACTTTGAGAGCGGGCGACTAAATTTCATTTTTTATGTGTGCCATTGTGCCCACAATATAAAAATGACAATAAAGGTTATTTATCTTTATCTTATCTCCTTATTAATAAAATCCTAAATGTATATTTTTAAAAAATATTTAAACAACACATATATTAAGCTATCAGAATTATATAAGCTTTTATATCAATGTTGTGAATAATTTTTTAAAGAAAGAATCAAATCTAAATTGGAGAGAATTGCTTAATCTGGTTTTCAGTACAAAGCAGATTTGAAGGTTGAGAGTCTTGGCATGCTGCGTCCTGATTTGATTTTTGAGTACTGAAGCTCTGCATAAACATTTGTGGACAAGAGGTAATAGAGAACACTCATAAGAGGCTATACTAGTGAATTTCACCTTCTTTGCCTTCTTCTGTCTCTCTTCATTTTCAGGAAGGCGATCGTCTCAGTGATGAGGACTTGTACAAGTTCCTAGCAGATATGAGGCGCCCATCTTCTGTCCTGAGAAGACTTCGTCCAGTTACAGGTAAAATAGGGTATTGTAATACCATTCTTTGCCCCTTTTACTTGCTCTAGCATGATCTTTTCTGAGCCCAATGTGTTTCAGTTTTTCCCCAAAATGTGTTATAAAGTAAGACTGAGCCGCCAGTTTTCAAGTAGCACTTTGGAAATTACACTGATGTAATGAAGTGTCCTTTCTTCAAAGTACTGAGATAGCTACATTCTCTAGAGAGCTCAGCCTGGTGACCTCAAAGGCTTTTATTTGTTTGTATCCCACCTTCATCATTTTTACAAATAACTCAAGGTGGTGAACATATCTAACATACCTTCCTTCTCCTATTTTCCCCAGAACAGCAACGCTGGGGTGGAGTGGGCTGAGAAAGAGTGACTGACCCAAGGTCCCCCTGCCAGCTTTCATGGCTAAGGCAGGATTAAAACTCATGGTCTCTCACTTTCTAACCTGGTGCCTTAACCGCTAGACCAGATTGACTCTCTTTCCAGGTTGGCTATGCAGACGCCCATCCACAAAACCTGGGCTGAAGCTATCACCCATGTAGTCACTGCTCATTCATTCATTCATTTGTTCGTTCGTTCGTTTATTCAATTTATTCATTCATTCCATTCATTCATTTTCTATATCCACCCATCTCAGCCAATTATTTTTGTAATCTAAATCCCAGTATTCTGTGGATGGCTCTCTGCTGATCCATAGTTTTTTAGAATTCCCTTGACCCTTCACACATAGACTTCGACCCTTCACACATACCGTGTTTCCCTGAAAATAAGACCGGATCTTACATTACTTTTTGCTCCAAAAGATGCATTAGGGCTTATTTTCCAGTTAGGTCTTATTTTGGGGGAAATACGGTACTAAATGCCTCCCATCTGGCTAACGATCTTAACTGGGGCTTATTTTTGGGGTAGGGCTTATATTACAAGCACCCTGAAAAATCACGCTAGGGCTTATTTTCCGGTTGGGTCTTTTCAGGGAAACATGGTAGATCTCAATGCACAATGCTAAGATATAATATGCTTTGTTTTGTAATAGTATGGAAATACTATTACAAAAAAACCCATGTTATACCTTAGCATTGTGCATGAAGATGTGTGTGTGACGGGTCAATTCTATCTGCTCTTTAGTCCCAGTGGTCTTGCTTGGGCATCTTCTAAAAATCTAAACAAAAAGAGTTCTGCTGCTAGTGCTCGTCCTTCAGCTTCAGAATGGCTTCACATAGGATAAAGATGGATCTCAACATTATCCCATCTTCCAGCTGTCCATGGTCAATCTTTGTGCTTGATGCCTGTCTAGACATGTTGCTCTGTATGTACCGTAAATTATTCTTACATTCTTCTTGTTTTTGCATCACAGCTCAATTCAAGATTGATATTTCACCAGTGCCAGAAAACCCCCATTATTGCCTCTCACCTGAACTGTTGCATGTCCAACCCTACCCTGATTTGCGTGTCCGACCCACCAAGGAGATCCTTGAATTCCCAGTTCGAGAAGTCTATGCCCCTCATACAACATATCGGTGAGCACACATCTTGTGACATTGCAAGTGTAGTCCCTAAGAGAAAAGAAGCTCAGTTTTGGGTGTTTTCTTACTTTCTTACTCTTTTTATACAATCTTGCACATTACCATTGAACACAGTTGATTGTGATATTCCACTGATTATTTTGTGTGGAACATAAAGCTTGTTGAAAACTTCAGTTCCTTTTCATTTGGCCTACCTCACCCTTTCTCTCTTTTCTTTCAGTTGCCAAAAAGGGTTCTTCATAAAAAGATAAAGACCATGAAACTTTCAAGAAAAGGCTTTTCTTTCTTTCTTTCTTTCTTTCTTTCTTTCTTTCTTTCTTTCTTTCTTTCTTTCTTTCTTTCTTTCTTTCTTTCTTTCTTTCTTTCTTTCTTTCTTTCTTTCTTTCTTTCTTTCTTTCTTTCTCTCTTTCTCTCTCTCTCTCTCTCTCTTTCTTTCTTTCTTTCTTTCTTTCTTTCCATGTTAAAATAGAACCCTTATTTAAAAGTCAGCAGGAGAACTTAAGGAATGATGATGTCTCTGCCATCAGCTAGCATAATGAAATCCAACAGGGATAAATATGCTGCTTGTCAACCTGGATTACTTTCTTCTTCTGATCTCTTACTAGTTTACCTCTATGGCTACAGAGATAGTCATACTTAACTGCAATGTAAATTTGTTCAGGTTTCGGATCCCCCTCTTCACTCTGGCATCTCTATGGTTCTTCATCTGAAAAGGAGCATATGCAGTTGCATTGGGCAGGTATACTATCTAGCCCAGCAGCTCCCAACCTTTTTTATACCTCGTACCCCTAACGCTTCTGATATATTCTCGCACCCCTTACAAAAGTTCGAAATAATGGCAACAAATTATGCATATACACTATACTTTTGAAAACCCAAGTTTTCGCACCCGCTGGAATATTGTCTCGCATCCCCAGGGAGTGCAAGCACCCCCGGTTGGGAATCCCTGGTCTAGCCAATGCCTTTATAGAGTAGCTGAGGCTAGGTCTTGTTAAATATAACGTCATGTTTCTTATAATAACCAATATGAGTTAAATATCTCCTTTGTCAGTGATCTGAGACTTCACTTTAATAATGACTCTGTTGTTACATATAGGAGTCGACTCTACCAGGGCTGCTGGTCACATCATTTGATCTGTGTAATAGGAATATCTTTTCCTCTTGCCTTGCCTTTTTCTTGAATCCGGAGCACCTGTTTTGCCTGTTCAGCCATTTGCTCTTGCTGCTGTTTGGTTGCTCCGAGTAGGAACCAGATGGTGAAATTCTGCTGTTGCACATGGGCCTTGAGGAGAGAAGAGATTGGTTCTCACAGGAGTGTCCCTGTGTGCTGTTGGACTGTAGTGCTTGAGACCCCAAACACTGAAGAGCTTTCACTTCTTTCACTGCATGTCCTCTACTTGCCTTCCATAGACTGACCTCCCCTAACCCTTTCCCCCATCCATTCTTCTAGGGCAGAATGTGGGCCTTCTTAGGAAAGAACTTTGTTCATGTGGATGTTTTCTAATGTGCCTGGCAAGGTCTTACAGTATCACTAATTACATTGCAATTGCAACCTGGCTCTCTAGAAAAGGAGCAGCATGCCAGAAAGCTTTTGTATTTATGGCAGGTAGCTTGTTTATTCTCTCTTATCAGCTTTGCTAGTGAAATAAGTTGGTGCATTGAAGAAAAGCTGTAAGAATTTGGGGGGCGTATTGCTGTGGCTGACCAGTAGGAATTATCCCTATAATGCTCTTGGTACTGAAGAAATGCCAGCTAATAACTGAGATAACTCTAATCCTTACCCTAAGACCTCTGCCGCGCAGACTGTTAAATCAGACATACCTTAAAAGGGATCTGGGTAAGCTGAAAATAAGCTTATAAGATTAAAGCAGATGGGGATTTGGCTTGATTTTTCAGAACAGTGATTGTCATTGCTGAAACTTAACTGTATGTTGCTTGAAAGAATAGGTTATTTTATACTTGGTCCCATGTGAGATGTGCTGTGTGATTCTTATTAGTTAAGCCATACATCATAACAGCTTTATGCCATTCCTTTCTTGGAGCAGAGAGACAGACTGGTGAAGCTTACCCAGCTGGGTCTGGA
Organism: Azemiops feae; assembly: GCA_023970755.1. Taxonomy (NCBI): domain Eukaryota; kingdom Metazoa; phylum Chordata; class Lepidosauria; order Squamata; family Viperidae; genus Azemiops; species Azemiops feae. Next base: position 711,351 of record JALGBA010000034.1, on the reverse strand, counting down.
GATGAGTTTGGTAACTCTTCTCAGAGAGCAAACTGGCATGCGAGTCCATCTCCAGTTTGGAGGGTAATATGATTTTTTTAAAAAAATTAACTCCTCTTACCCTGTTGGCATGTGAGTCCATCTCCAGTTCGGAAGCTAATATGATTTTTTTTTTTTAAAAAAATAACTCTTCTTATCCTGGACAGGCTTTCACTAGTCATTGAAAACTTTTGCACATGAATTCTTCCAAGCCTTCATATATTCTCCCTTTGTACTCTCGAGTGTCATGTGGCCGAGAGGGTTTTGTAGAACTTATCATAGGGAGTGGGTCTAGCTGTCACACACAGAGCTATGTTACCTAGTTTGGGTAATGAACTCTCTTCTGGTTGCTTGTATTAGGCAAGTGAGCTTTAAAGAGAAGCAGTGAATAGAATTGGGAACAGGTTTTGGCAAGGTGGAAGATGATCAGGTATATAGACGGAGAATACCATAAGAAGTCTCATCAGCTGTTAGGTTTTTGAGGCAATCCAAACAAGAAGCACATCAATAAATACTAGCACTATCCTTATTGTAAAATTTACATTAACAGTTTCGTAAGTCTGAAAGCATCCCTTCCCTCCTTTCCTTTTACTCTCCCAAAAACTAGAAATAGTCTCTTTTGAAACAGTTTTCACCATCACCTCTGTGTTCCTCTGGCCTGTGTTACCTTTTGCATGACAGGTGTTCAGTCTGCGGCTCTTCCTCTCGTTTCCCAAAGTCATTCCTACATTCCATTACATGAACATAGAGGGGATTAATGAATTTGGATAGATTCAGCAGTCTGCTGATTTAAAATACCAGAGTTTAACATAAAATCAAAGGAAGGTGAGCAATTTCTTTTTCATAGCACACTGATTTCTTTCATTTGATTTTTCCCCAGAAACAATTTACTTCTTTTCCCTAGGTTGTACAGGAAAAATGAAAACTGTGATATATGTCTGATAAACACATTTCTGAAAAAATACTTTGATTTGAAGTTGGATTATATGCACTGTCTACAAGACAAGTGGGTGAACTGTGAAGGACAGATTTATAAAGAAACCTGAAAAGATTACAGTAAATTTATTAATCTCTGGGTTTGTTGTTAGCATCTAGCCAAATGTAATGATCTTAAGCTAAGAAGTGTCAGAATGGATATTTTTAGACCATCAGGAAATTGCAAGGTAATTGACTAGACTGGGAAGTTGAGTAAACATCTCAGAAAAGGGGGGTGGCAAACCAATTTCATAATAGTGTCTAGAAAACAGAATGGCTGTGTCAGTGTAGTCAGTTCAACTCAAGGGAGTGAATGAATGGTTTGGAAACAAAATAGAGAAAAGAGGCTAAATGTTGTTTTCCCTTTGCCCATTCTGTAGGTAAGCTCTGTGGTTTCTGGGGATTTTACAGAGTGAAGCTATGAAAAGTACAAAGCATAACCTTATAGAGTAGTGTCTGCTGAATTAAAAGAAATAGTTACCTTCATAGCTGCAAGCTCCCATTCTTTGTTTTGGAAATCTTGGTGATCCATGCTGGATAGCTTTTCTTCAAGCAACTTAACTTCTAGCAGCATATTTTGATGACCCACTAGCAACTCCTGCAGCTCTTCCCTCTTGGCCTAAGTCTGCTGTTTCAGTGTTGTGCCCTCTGCCTATTGAAAAGAGCAGAGGGGTTAGCTGGGGAGAGGAAGGAAAGAGCAGCTTGAGAGACTGGATGCTGGGAGTAAATACTTAGAAGAGGATAAGTTGAAAATCTTAACATTGTACATTTGTAGGATTACCATGACAAATCTGGAGCTAGGTTAAAAATGAGAGTTTTGTTTTATTTGTGTATCCATTGGCTTTATATCTTTTCTAGGGCATATAGACAAATTATTGGGTACAAAACTGCTGTTTTCCTCCAGCACAACTCCTTTTATATCAGGGGCCTACTTCCTCCCTTAAAAAAATAATAATTTAAAACCCAGTTACCTTCAGTCCTTTAATTCTCTCTCTGATCTCATTCCGGTCCAACTGGATACTCTGAATCTGATGATAATAATACCTTAAAGCCCTGCTGATAGAAGTCCATGCGTTGCCTGATCTTGTCCAGCTTCTGTGCCATGGAGTTGTAGAGGTTGTGCAGTGCCTGGCTGAATTTCATCACTCCATAGACCAGCACACTGGCCTCTTCCTGCAGAGCCTCCTCCTGGAGGCCCATCAGGGAAGGGGCAGGCATGGCTGCCTGGCACATTAGGAGGCTTAAGAATATGGAAGCCAGCATAGCTCTGATTGGTCCAGTAGTAAAACAGAGTGACTGGAAGCTTCTTCTTATATAGAGAAAGTGGGAGGATTTGAGGTGGAAAGGCACAGGTGATTTTGGACTTGGGATCTTTTTGCCTCTCTGGCTATGAATGAGTCAGCACTATTTTCAAACTTGGCTCTTATTCTACTTTGATCACTGATGGGGCACAAAGACCCTCTCTTGGGGCAATAGAATTTCACAAAGCTAGGCAGGAGCCAGATTACGACAAAGATGTTCAGTTTGTTTTGGGGAATTGCACAGCTTGAGGATAGACTCAATGTATTTATCTTGGCTGGGCTGGCCAGAGGAGCATGCTCTGTAATTTGCTGCTATTTGGGGGGCTGGGATGATCTGAATGTCTACATCAGAGTTGTCCATGTCATGCCTCTGGTTCTTTCTGTGTAATCACTCTCTTCCACTTTTCTGGGGAAACAATTCACATCTTTTTTAAGATGGCAATCAATACTTGAGGTCAGACTAATAACAAACTTATTTTAAAGTGTATGAATCCTTATTCTCAAAACAGGATCTCCTAATTATGAAAGGTACGTATAACCAGGTTTAGGGGAATCCACAAATTTACAGATGTATAAAGAATGAGAGGTGCAGAGGAAGCCACAAAAAAAAGGAAGAAAGAAGAACTGAGCGTGTGTTGTGAGCACAAAATGCAAAAGATTGGAAGGCTGAATGAAAAACTTGGGAAGCAAAGAATAATGGCATAATTCTGAAAAACAGCAAAGCTAGCAGGCGGAAGAGGGGCATCCCATGCAAAAACATTCTGCTCTGGAATTGGGGGTATGGAAGATAAAGTTTTCTGCTTCTATGGCTTCAAGAACATATATTCCTCCTTTCTTCTCTTGTGTCTAACATTTTTCTTTCTCTTCTTTTTTTCCCAGGAATCTACTCTACATTTATCCCCAGAGCCTGAATTTCAGCAGCCGTCAAGGCTCAGTGCGAAATATTGCAGTGAAACTGCAGTTTATGGCTGGAGAGGATCCTAGCCAAGCCATGCCTGTGAGTGAGACCATCCTCAGCTGCTTCCTCCTGTCTTTCATCCATCACTGGAATGGTGGAGCAGAAGGGAGGCCCTGAAGAGACCGCCCCAAATATTCTCACTTTTGAGCTATCCCATTCAGGGTGGGTGAGGGGCTTCATTTATGACCAGACCCACAACTTATATTTCTATAATTCTTATTTTCATATAAGAAAATGTAGGATTTTGAGTTTAGAAAAGAAACTCAAAATCCTACATTTTCCCATATGAAAATTGTGCTTTATCTGCAGCAGATTTAATACTCAAACCATGGGCTGGGCTTTTATACTAAAGGTTGTTTGTTGCTTGCCAGCCAATTTGTAATAGCCAGTCAGGGTTTATCACTACAGTGTGACCTGCCAAAAAGTTTGGTAAGTTCAGAAGAAAGCATGCTGAGTAAGCAATTTAAGGGAGAATGACCTGTTCTCTGCCAGGAGGAATCTTCTTCAGATGCTTTCAATTCAGTTTTCTTTAGAAATGATCCTGCAAAATAGCAACTTGCTCATGGTTTCATTCATGAAACCAGGGGTTATGAAAGTTCTTAAGGGAGAGCTTCTGAAAGGCCATATCTGTGTTTCTTAGTGGAGTTGGGAAAGTATTAGATTTTGTTGCTTTGTTTGTAAATGAGAATGTTATAATAGCCATTGAAAATACTTGAAAGGTTGTGGGGGAAAAAAACAGCTCAGCGTAGCAGTAGGTTATCCTTACGGTATTTCTGGACTTGAATAATCAGAATAATGTAAGAAAGGAAAGAATATGGATCACATCACTTTTCCCTTCCCAAAAGTGCCAGAATGGGAAGTATTGAGATATAGCAATAGCACTTGGACTTACATACCGCTTCACAGTGCTTTACAGCCCTCTGTAAGCGGTTTACAGAGTCAGCATATTGCCCCCCCCCCCAACAATCTGGGTCCTCATTTTACCGACCTTGGAAGGATGGAAGGCTGAGTCAAACTTGAGCTGGTGAGAATTGAACTGCTGGCAGTCAGCAGCAGTTGGCAGCAGTTCGATTCTCACTGGCTCAGGATTGACTCAGCCTTCCATCCTTCCAAGGCCGGTAAAATGAGGACCCAGATTATTGGGGGGAGGGGGGCAATATGCTGATTCTGTAAACTGGTATTTGTGGACAACTAATGAAAATCACTGGGGTTTATCTCTCACGCTCCCTCCCTCGACCAGTTTCATGCTTTGTTCCTGACTGATACTGTTTTGGTTTTTTCTTATGCTCCAGGTTATCTTTGGAAAATCAAGTTGTAGTGAGTTTGCCAAAGAGGCTTACACAGCTGTTGTGTACCATAACAAGTGAGTCTTTCGCAACCAGAGTGGGAATTGAAGGTGGCTGTAAATAGGTTACAAGTGGTTGTTTGGTTAGTCTACTCTACACCATGGGTGTCAAACTCGATCACATCACGTGACGTATCATGACGTATCACAACGTTTTTTGCCTTTGCAGAGCTGGGGTGGGTGTGGCCTGTGCGTGACGTATCTGGCTTGTAGGCCGCCAGTTTGATACCCCTGGTCTGCATTGAACTATGCAAACTTTGTCAGAAAAATGGTCTTTGATTTCCTGTGCAGATCTTTATCGCAAATGTGTAAATGAGAAGTTTTATAAAGTGTTATTGTCAGCTTTCTGACCTCCCTGTCATCCCAGGTCACCTGAGTTCTATGAGGAGTTCAAGCTGAAGATCCCAGCCAATTTGACAGACAACCATCACTTGCTTTTCACCTTTTACCACATTAGCTGTCAACAGAAGCAGAATACACCTCTGGAGACTCCTGTTGGTTATACAGTGAGTTTCAAAAGAAATAACGGAGTTCTGTAGGTACAAGGTAGAGCCTATGATTTATTGTAAAAGGGCCCCAGTTTAAATCTCCACTATCCTCCATTGCAAAGAAGCTCAGATAAAGGGACAAGGAGAATCCCCTGCTTTAAGACTATCAAATTTTGGCATGAATCAGAGTATGAGCTGTCATTGTATATACTGTATTTATATTTGATCAGTTTTCCTGGAATGCCCTTTACAGGTAGTCCTCAACTTACAACCATTTGGTTGGTGGCCATTCAAAGTTACAGTAGCACTGAAAAAAGTGACTTATGACCATTTTTCACACTTAACAACCGTCACAGCATCCCCATGGTCACATGATCAAAATTCGGATGCTTGCCAGTTGGCTCATATTTATGACGGTTGCGATGTCCTGGGATCATGATCTACCCATTGTGACCTTCTGACAAGCAAAGTCAATGGGAAGCCAGATTCAGTTAGTAACAACCATATTACTAACTTAACAACTGAAGTGATTAATTTAATAACTCTGGCAGGGAAGGTCGTAATATGGGGCAAAATAAGAATTCCCTTCCAAATTTTGCTCAGTGGGGTTTACTGTTGTCAATACCAATATTACATTGCCTTGAATATGGAAGGTGGAATGGTGGGAGAAGAAGAATCCGGTTGTTCTGTGTGCTGTATGTGATTGTAAGTCTGCTTTTCTTAACAAAACTGATTTGTGGGGCAGGAAGGTTGGATTTCAGAGGAAAAGTGGCAAGTGAAGATGCCAACCTGCAAGGACTTAACTTTGCCTGTTTTCTCTTCCTAGTGGATTCCTCTCATGCAACATGGACGGCTGAGAACAGGGCAGTTTTGCCTGCCGGTGTCAGTTGAAAAGCCTCCACCCAGCTATTCAGTGCTCACCCCTGATGTAAGTAAGGAGGGGCTTTGTTTTCCTAGAAGGCAGAAGCTGAAGGGCCTTTCCTCACCTGGGCTTCATTGTGAAAGATACCTCCTTTCTCACTTCCTACTCCCAGTGCCCCCTCTCTCAATTTGTGCCAGGCTTTGACAGGTCAGACTAATTGTAAGTTTTCATTTTTCAGAATTGTAGCCTATTTTACAACGACTACTAGACTTTCCACTGGCAGGACTTTTTATGCATTTTGTTTATAATGCTTTTTCTGGATTGCTTCTCTTTAGGTGCAGCTGCCTGGCATGAAGTGGGTGGATAATCACAAAGGGGTCTTCAGTGTGGAAGTTCTGGCTGTCTCCTCTGTCCACACTCAGGTGAGAGGACAAGTCAGTGGTTGATCTTCTATGTTGCCCTAGGACAGGGGTAGGCAACCTTGGCTCTTTTATGACTCGTGGACTTCAACTCCCAGAATTCCTGAGCCAGCATGGCTCAGCTTGGAAACCTCTTCCTTTCCCCTCAGCATGGCTGGCTCAGGAATTCTGGGAGTTGAAGTCCATGAGTCATAAAAGAGCCAAGGTTGCCTACCCCTGCCCTAGGAAAACAAAAGAGTTGGGCTTGGTTGTGTCATCATGTTGTTTTTCAGCTGGGAATTTGCATTAGTTTTTGCATTAGTTTTGCCCCCTCCAAGTCTAAAATGGAAATCTTAGTCCACATATAAATTAATTTTCTTTTTACAAAATACATGCCAAACATTTTTCCAAATTCATAATATATTTCTTTTTGGCAGCCTATTAGGCAAAATGCATCCATTGAGAAAAACAGAATGTTCTTAGTTACTCTTAAGAGAATAAAATAGTCTGCATTAGAGACCAGATTTATGAAACAGCTATCTCACTAAACCTAAGAAAATAAAGGTGACTGTACAGCAGGCTTGGCAGTTCCTGAGGTTCTTACAATGAAAAATGATCAACCTTTGATAAATCCTAATCTTCCTTAATATAGAATTGGGTATTATGACCTCCCCTGCCCCCCCTCCCGGATGTTGCTAGACTATAATCCCTTCATTCCTGGTCATGGTAGTTGGAGATTCTGGGCATTACAATTCAGCAGTTTCTGGAGAGCCATAAATTCTAGTCCAACCTTAATATTTGATATGTATTTTTATCTCTATCACATCACATTATTGGTATAGATAAATGATGCTAAAGCTTAATAGATATTCTACACACAGCCATTCTTTGTTCTGGCAGGATCCATTCTTGGACAAGTTCTTCACCTTGATACATGTGCTAGAAGAATATACCTTTCCCTTTCGACTCAAAGATGTGATCCTAACAGAGAACAACATAGAATCTGAGTTGAAATCTAGTGTGGGCAACTTACGAGTGGCTAGCCTGGAACCTTTGGTGGCCTTCAGTCATCAGATTCTCAACAAGCTGATCCAACTCATTGTGTACCCACCTGTCATTGCAGGGCAGATTGGTGAGTGCTGTATCTGTGGTCCTCTCTATTTCCTCTGAAAGGATTTTCTTGTTATCTGAGAAGTGAAATAACGTAAAGCCCCACTTTTTTTGAAAAATCCTCACTCTTACAGAGTTGGATGGAAGGGAACATGTTTGGGATATGGGATGCCCTCCACTCACTAAGAAAATGAACCTTCACAAGGGTATAGGGTCTTCTGCTTGAGTCAGGGGTTGGACTAGAAGACCTCCAAGGTCCTTCCAACTCTCTTATTCTGTTATTCTATTAAGTAAGAGTAGTTTTCCAACTTTCACATTTTGGATTTAGACTTCCACATTGAGATGAATCCTCTCTGGATGCCAGCATAACGAAGGGTTGAAGTATCAATACTCATTTCAGAGGGACAGACCTTTTTACAGCATCGCTGTGGATAACAGTGGTATGATTCTACTTGGGACAAGTAGCTAGCTGGTGCTGTCAGTTATTGTTGTATTTCTATTAGTCTGTTAGTGCCCTTGTACAGAAAGTACTTTATTTTTTTCTGCCATAAATTTATTTTGAGTATACTAAGTTATACACAATAATTTTAAAATGTTTTCTTTTTGCATTACATTGAATATATAACAGGTCCTATTTGACCAAAAACATCTGAGTATCTTTTGCTTTTGAGGCATCCAGTTTTTATGGTACATGTAACACAGTTTCATGTATGATAACAAATCATTCATTAGAACGTACTCTCAGGTAACCCCAATGCATAGGGTCCAAACCTTTCAGTTATCTAATTTTTAAGAAATCTTTTAAAGGCAGTCTTTTTATTAGCATGTTTTGTATTTATAGATGTGTGTATATGCAAAAAGAAAAGAAAGAAAATAAGGGGAAAACACCCTCCTCTCCAAATATCTTTGTTAACTAAGTAAAACTGAATACACACACACACACACACACACTATATATATATATATATATTAACTAAATTAATATATATATATATTAACTAAATTAACTAAACTAAAGGGGGCATGAATATATATATATTCATGCCCCCTTTAGTTTAGTTAATTTAGTCTATGGTGGGAAAACATTGAAAATTAAAAATATACATGTGTCGGCTATTTCCAGGTTTCTAAATAATCTTCCAATACCGACCCTCAACCAACCCACACAAGCTTCTCTCCCGCCAGCAGTTCACCTCCCAATGACCCTGACCTGATGTAACCTCCCCATCACAAGCCTCTCAATGATGACTCATACCTGACCCATCACAAGACCCTCACTTTACACACCCACACCTGAAGCCCTTATAAACAGGACACTGACATCCCCTAAACTTTGCTGAGTTCAGAAACCAACCCACAATCTTGGAGAATGAACCTTCACTCTCAATCTTCCAATACTATTATTGAAAATTAAATGCTTGTTCAATCATAGAAACAGAGTTAAGATCTTCAAACCATTGATGGAGAATGGTATCCTTCCAACTCTGTACCATCAAAGCCTTTAGCTCATAAAAGTACACATTATCCATGCAATAATATTTTTGTTGAATTATTTTAATTTAGGTTTGAGCTAATTTATGTTTCAGGTTAAACCTTTTCTTAGATTTTTATTAATAAAAACCTGCAGTAAAATAATAAATGGCTAATGGATTTTTTTTAATTTATAAAATTTATATGCTGCTCATATCATTGTCCTTATTTGTTTGAAGTCAATCTTAGTGAATTTTTTGGTGTCTTCTGCTATGTGAAGGAGTTTGTAGTGAAAAGAAACTCATTTTCACTTTATACCAAACATTTTATTCACTGTCACATAGCACATAATAACAGACCAGTTCCCAATCTCTTCTTTTTAGGAGGCCAGCTAATCCCCCTGCTACATGGGATACAAATTAAAAAGAAAAAGAGAACTTGCTTTATACTCCTAGAAGTACTTAAAAAAACCTCAAACCCTGTAAAAGTTAAAAGGAAAGCCCAAAGCTGCTGTTGCCATCCATTGATACACCATGTCATTACCTGCTACTTGCAGTCTCTGCCTACTGAAAAGTTTCCCATCCCGGGATGAAAGAGATGATGCTGTGAAGCAGGTGAATTAGAAGAACTGCGGGAGAAATTCTTCCTGTGTCTTGTGTGCATAAAGTAGAAGAAAAGCCCTAGACATTCATCCTCTGATAGTTTAATAAAAACACAATCAATGCTAATATAACTCAGATTGAACTCGTAGTAGCCTCTTCTGGTTTTTCATTCTGCACCCCTTTTATCGTTAAAAGGTGGGGAAACAGAGAAAATTTTACAGATGACTGTAGATACTAAACGTACTAAGAATTCCTAATATCAGTTAGAATGTCATCTTTGATATTTATTGTAAATAAATTGCCCATTTTTTTGGTGTGTGTAATTTCTCTTCCATAACTAATGCTTGTCTTACTCTGTTTAGTTTCACCTTCCCCCGTTTCTTTTCTTGCTTCTTCCAGTGAACTTGGGTCGTGCAGCATTTGAAGCTATTGCTGTGATGGTGAACCAGATCCACAAGAGCCTGGAGAGCAGCCAAGATCAGCATGGCCACAATCATCTGTTGGCCTCTTACATCTCCTACGTTTTCCGTCTGCCTGTGATGGAGCCAGGTTTGCCAGGGATCACAAATGCTTGCTATATGTATGGGCGAGCAAAGAACTGTGTGTCTGATCATTTTTCCTATTCGCTGTGTGCCATTTCCATGGCCTGCAGTTCAGGAGCTATCGGAGGCATTCCAAATACAGATAGTCCTTGACTTACAGCAGTTCATTTAGTGACTGTTCGTAGTTACAACGGCACTGGGAAAAGTGACTTATGACCACTTTTCACACTTTGCATCCCCATGGTCATGTGATTTACATTCGGATGCTTGACAACTGACTCACATTTATGACTGTTGCAGTGTCCTGGAGCCATGGGATCCCCTTTTGCGAACTTCTGACAAGCAAAGTCAGTGGGGAAACCAGATTCATTTATCAACCATGTTATTAATTTAAGAACTGCAGTGATTCATTTAACAAATGTGGTGATAAAAGTTGTAAAATGGGGCAAAACTCACTTAACAAATTTCTCACTTAACAACATAAATTTTGGGCTCAATTGTGATCGTAAGTTGAGGACTAGTTGTATTCAGTGAGGACCTATGTTCACAAAAAAGATCCTTCACTTCTTGTATTATTAATATATCTCTCTTAAAATGGATGAAGTAAAAGATAGCACCATTTATCAATTTCAGCTGTATGCAAAGAACAAAGACTTGTTTATATTTGACATGATTATAAACCTGGGATGACTGATTTAGATGCTGCTGAGGTCTGAGAAACAAGCACAGGGATAGCCAAACCAGACTTCCAAGGATCAAGGGCAGCTTGATGATTCTCTTAATTTCTGCAGAGGAGAATATCCTGAGCAGAAATCCTATCCTACTTGGGATATTCCCTCTCCCAATTTGAAATTAAAACTAGAATTTGAGAGGCTCCGACTGTAGGTAGTCCTTACTTAATGACCACAATTGGGACCAGCAACACACAGACATTAATGAAAATACCACATGATCAGACTTACAGTGTCACTTCTGCGGTTATTAAGCAAATCACCACAGGTTATTAACTGAGACATGTGACTCACCATGAATTACAGTTTTACTGCCAATTTCTCCGTCAACTTTGCTTGTTAGAATCCAGCTATGATTTCAGCTATCCTGACCATGAGACATTGCAACAGTTGTAAACATCCATTGGTTGCAAAGTGCCCAAAAGTCGACCATAAGACCATAAGAGATATTGTGACAATCATAAATGTTGGGACCGATCATAAAGTTACATTTTTCAGCACCATCGTCATTTCAAATGGTCACTAAACAGGGCAGTCATTAAGTGAAGTCTGCCTGTAATGTGGTTGCTTACCCAGTCTCTCCATCTCCTTCCACTGCAGCAGCCAGGATTGAGAGTAGCATGACATGCTCCATTATAGGCAGCAGGAGAGTGAAGGTTAAAATACAGTGTAAGAGAACATCCTGTAATAGCTTTTGTAACACTTCAGCATCATAACACAGAATTAAATTCAAGAAGCTCCAGTGGTGAAATTGTAGGAGAAAAATATTTTAATGTGTTTTCTGAAAGGAAGGAGATGGAGCACCCTAATGGAAAAGAGGAGAGGTTATTCTCAAATTTATGGCAATTTCCCTCTCCTTGAATGAAAGAGAATCTAATAATGAACAGCCCAATTACGTATGAGAGAGTCATAGACATTTTTTGAACATCTGCATAAATGGTAGAGGAAGTCACTCTCCTAGTCTGACTCACTCTGTATTTCCTCCAGAGACTGGAGTGCCACCCCACAGTGGTACCCTTCAATATGCTACCTTGTCCCGTGCAACTGGGCGCCCTGTCAGCCTTCACCTCTCTCGTTCCAAAAGTATCAGCAACAGCAATCCTGACTTGACCACCACACCAACTTCCCCAGATGAAGAGGTCCAGAAGATTATCAGCAGCAAGGTTAGCATTGCTGAGACTTAAGGAGCAGGGGCAATGCTCTCCTGATCCTGTCCTTCACAAGAAGAAGGAAGTTTCTTTAGCTGCCTGAATTCAGGTCTGCCTGAATTTTGGTTTTTGAAGTGCCAGGTGATAATCAGGCATTTTGGTGTTTCGCAATTCTAACACTGTGTTCTTGTGATTGTGTTTTATTGGTTGTGCTATTCCATATGCATGTTTCTGTTCTTATAATTGGTATTCTGCTGCTTTTGTACAGTTTTAATAGATTGCTCCCTACTCAGAATTTTTTTTACTAATAGGCAATTTAGATATATAATAAATAAGTTCTACCACACAGAATGATTAAAAAAAACAGAAATGTAAAGATTTGTAGACCTAAAATGGTTCCCTATCAGTCTTTATGTTCCCTGCCTTTTCCAAGTGTGTGTGTACTCATCAGATTAGCCTGGGCATCTATTTCACAGAGTGAGCTACTCCCAGATTCTAATCTGGACATGAAAAGATTTTGCTTTTTATATCAAATGTGACCTAAAGAGATTTCTTATCCTCTGATAAAGTCTGTCTCTCTCCATTTTTCCTACCCAGCACAGAGAAAAGACAGAATAGTTAATTCTACCCACAGAAAGAGTGCAGAGAAGGGCAACAAAGATGGATTAGGGGACTGGAGGCTAAAGCATATCAGGAACCTTTGCTGGAATTGGGTATGTCTAGTTTAATGAAAAGAAGGACTAGGGGTGACATGATAGCAGTATTCCAATATCTCGGGCTGCCACAGAGAAGAGGGAGTCAAGCTATTCTCCAAGGCGCCTGAGGGCAGGACAAGAAGTAATGGATGGAAACTAGTCAAGGAGAAAAGCAACCTGGAACTGAGGAGAAACTTCCTGACAGTTAGAACAATTAACCAGTGGAACAACCTGCCTCCAGAAGCAGTGAATGCTCCAACACTGGAAGTTTTTAAGAAGAGACTGGACAGCCATTTGTCCGAAATGGTATAGGGTTTCCTGCCTGAGCAGGGGGTTGGACTCGATGACCTCCAAGGTCCCTTCCAACTTTATTATTATTATTATTAGAATATATGTTTTCCTCCTCCAACTCTGAGAGAACTTCCTTCTCTTGGTGTTAAGTTATAAAAAACGCCTGTTTCGGCTGACTTGCATTGATCACTGGGGAGATGGGACTGGGAAGGATGTGTGTATGTGAATGCATGTGTCTGTATGGGGTGGGCATATTTGTGTAAATTTGGGGAAAGGCATGCACCAACACCCATCCATTGTTGGCACTTTTGACAGATGAGACGTTTTCCTCCAGTCTTGCTTTGGGCTTCCTAGAGAAAGGTTTTTCTTAGTTCACTTCTTTAAATAGAGTGCATTGCCCTGCATAATTTTGGGTTTATAGGAGAATAATCTGATCTTAGCTTTCCATGGAAGCAGCATTTACAGGGCTTATTCTAATATTTGTCTTACATGCAGTTATCTTTTTTACTTTCTTTCCCTTTTCCCTTTCTTTCCAAAGCCAAGTTAGAATTTTTTTTAAAAAATGCAACCACTGAACCATTAAACCACCAAAGGGGTTCTTTGGAAGTAGCAACTTTAGAACAGTTCACAGTGAAACCACACCAGCAATTTGATTCTGCCCAACATCTGTGCTATATGGCTGCACTATTAGAGGGAAATGTTATTTGGCAATTAGAGCTGTCCCTATATGGCCCAGGTTTATTACTGGTAAACATTTATCTACTTAATTCTATGAATTGGACTCAGATGGAATTATTAATAGAATGTAATTAATAATCCAATCTGAGAAAATATCTCTGTGAGTGTCAGTCTTTATTATGTATATTATAAAATGACAGCTTAGTGAGCAGGGCAGCTGACAGGAATAGCAAATACCCCAGAAGACAAGGTCAGGATCCAAAAAGATCTTGACAGACTTGAACAATGGGCCCTATCCAACAACATGAAATTTAATGTGGAGAAAAGCAAGGTTTTACATTTAGGCAGGAAAAACCAAAGGTACAAGTACAGATTAGGCGAAACCTGGCTCAAAAACAGTAACTGTGAGAGGGACCTTGGAGTCCTAGTGGACGACCACTTAAATATGAGCCAGCAGTATATGGCAGCAACCAAAAAAACTAATACAATCCTTGGTTGTATAAACAGAGGCATAATATCAAAATCACGTGAAGTATTAGTAACACTATATAAAACCTTAGTAAGACCATACCAAGAATACTGCATCCAGTTTGGTCACTACAAAACAAAATTGAGATTTTGGAAAAAGTTCAGAGAAGAGCATGTAAGATGATTAAGGGCCTGGAGACAAAAACATATGAAGAACAGTTGCAGGAATTGGGTATGGCCAGTCTAGAGAAAAGAAGGACTAGGTGTGACATGATAGCAGTATCCCAGTATTTGAGGAGCTGCCACGAAGAGGGGGTCAACTTATTTTCCAAGGCACCAGAAGGCAAGACAAGAAGCAATGGATGGTAACTAATCAAGGAGAAAAGCAACCTGAAATTAAGGAGAAATTTCCTAACAGTGAGGAGAATTAACCACTGGAACAGCTTGCCTTCAGAAGTTATAGGTGCTTCATCACAGGAGGTTTTTAAAAAGAGCCTGCATAGCTACTTGTGTGAAATGGTGTAGGGTCTCCTGTTTGAACATGGGGTTGGACTAGAAGACCTCCAAGGTCCTTTGCAGCTCTATTCTGATTGATTGATTGGTTGATTGATTATGGAATCTGGACATATTTGATTTAGAACAACCTATTTTCCTCAGATGTATTGAAGTATAACTCCTGGGATTCCGTCCTCAGGCTGTTTTGAAGTTCAGCTCTGTTGCTCTTAGATGCTTGACTCTTGCCCCATACCATCAGCAAGGTCAGAGGGCTGCTGAGGAGAGATTATGAGGACTATAGTGTTGTTGTTCTCACTGGTGGGAGGAGAAAGCCTCACTTAATGCAGCAAAAACTGGATGATGTGATATGCAAGTGGGAAATACTGGGGGGGGGTTGTTTTGGTTTTTTATTGTGGCAATTTATAGTGTGCTAAGTGCTTTTAAAGGCTTCAAACGTCTTGTTGTTTCCTGCCAAATGTTGGAAAGAAATCATGCTGATTTCCACCAAATTTCTAGAGGAAGAAACAACTGTAGAAGTTAGCCTGAACCTGCAGTTCATGCTTCTGAATAGCAGATCAAATAGCAAATTGAAATCCAAGAAGAGTCTTCTTTTCTGAAAAACAGAAGCAGCCATGCTGGCCATGAGGAGGAAAAGAATCTATATTAAAATAATAATTTTATTAGGCCAACTGCAGGTTTTCAAAACTACATGCAAGCATTTTAGATTTCAGAAACAATTTTCTCAGGCAAGATGTCTATACACACAGACACAGACACACACAAGCACAAAAAGAGGCAGAACCTCTTTTTCTCAAATAAATACTACATCACTGCACTCTGTTCCAGTTATTTTTACATTCAAAAGCAATTCTCTCAGCAAATTGCACAGTAGGTCTGGCAGATTATGAACAATCCCTGGCATTTAAAAAAATGTTTACATATGACCCGTGGCCTGCTTCTATTCTTGTTCTGCTTCTCTATGGGACTTGGATGACATGGATGCCCATGTCAACATGCCTAAAACTAGGAAATATGCCTTGACAGTTCCAGATTCCCTTTTGGGTTTCATTGCACTCTCTGACTTAAACAGAATCATAGCACTAAAATTCCTCCTCTTTCTTTGCAGTCACCTCCATCTCTTCTAAATTACAGCAACAGTGGTTGTTGCTTTTTCTGAAGCAGTCAATGTGGTTCTTTTGCCCTGATCATTGTATCTGTTGTGATTATTTTTCCTTTCACACTGTTTTTCTACATATTGCCTAGGGGATCGACCGCTCTCACTCTTGGGTCAACTCTGCCTATGCCCCTGGAGGCCCCAAGTCTGTGCTTCGCAGGAACCATCCGAACTCCAGCACGGACCTGAAGCAGGTGCCTTTCCTCTCCCTCCCATTGTGCTTGTAGCTTCTCCCTTTGGCAGGCTTATTAAAGTTCATCTGCAGTTGCAGCCTGATTCAGATGGAGAATAAAGTTTTCCAAATGGCTGAAATGGGAGGCTGCTGAGCACAGCACTGGCCATCAACCGCATTTTCATGGACAATGAATTTTCTTACTTTATTGAACATTCCAATGTTCTCCATTTTCCCTTTGCCGCTTTGAAAGTTTAATCGGATGCAGAAGGCATGGCATGCCTTCTAGAAAAAAGAGCAGTGACATGATAGGGTACATACAAGGCTTTCTTGCTAGGACAGTGCATACTGTTTTTGTTTTGGAAACATTTGAGCTGAGCACTATCAGAGAAAGAACTTGTCTGTAATGGCCTTTGGAAAATTTCGAATGCTTCCGTTGATAATTTAGATTTGTGCTTGCTGTATATCTGCTTCCTAGCATCAGCTTCCTATCCTCATAGATTTATCCATGACAGTTTGTGGCTCAATAAAGCCAAAACAATTTCATTGGGTGCTGCTCTAATCTTCTTAATTGTTAATTTACATATTTAACTGTTGCCTTTGACAAATCCTTAAAACAGGGATAAACAAAATTTGGGGGAGGTGCATTGGCTCCTGCTAGCTATTTTTGCCAAGTAAGTGGCCTGTATTGTATCATCTATATTCATTCCTGTTTCAAAAAGCAATATGTTAGCATGAATTAATTTTATTACTTTAAATGGCTGTCTGTTTAAACATTGAAGAAATCCTGCCCTCTTGGTTCCTATATGGGATTATGTTAGGTAAGTGCTTGTTTTTTTTTTCCTCTGCAGATTTTTCCTTTTATAGCTGGCAGGTCTTTGTGTCCTTCAGAGCAAAGCATTTGACAAGAAGTACCTCAGAACAAGGAGAGGAATGTCTAGAATTAATAGTTTAGTTCAGGCTTTCCGAGTTCTCCAAGATCAAGAATAGATTGTGGTTTGTGCAGTTGATTCCTTTACCCTCTGCTGCATGCCTGGCCAATAAGAGGGTCCTAATTTTACCTGTACTTTTTGGTCAATCCAGAAATGTTCCTTTTTCCACACTGAGTGGAGAAGTGTTTGTGCTTCAACCCCCAAGCTGCAATCATAGATGGATGGCAGACATTGGTTTGGCCAGTGCTCTTGACCAGTTAGGACAAGCTCAGTTTTCTGTTTTAACTTTAGTGATAACATTGTTCTCTGAGCATTTCACTGTAGCCCTGGAAATAAATGGTTAATTCTTTTGATTCTTCGATCTAAGGAAAGCAGACATTAGTGTTATTTATAGCAAACTTCCTCAGTCAGTTGTCTTCCTGAAATATTTTATTTCAACTCCCAAATTCCTATTTGGCATAGTGAAGGCTGCTGTTGTGGAGTGTAGCATCCTAAATATGGTGTGGTGCAAAGTGGGATTTCTTCTCTTCAGGAAAAAGTTAATATTCTACTTGAACATACTTGCTCTGTGAGCAATGCCAATCTTGTGCTTTTATTGATTGGCATATATATTTGGAGATGTGCATGTATTTGTGTGTGCATGCCTGCTCGCGTGCTGAACATCTGCAAGTTTGAATCAGCCTTCTGGTTCTGGAACAAGATGGTTTGTTTTCTAGATTTCATTACATAGGACAGTAATTGAGGTATATAACAAGAGTTATATTTTTTTTAGTTTTTCAATTTTTTTCTTATATTCTTCCTGAATCTGACTTAACAGATTTATAAAAAGTTGACTAGTGTTGCAGATTAGAAGTGAAGCTGTAGATATTAAAAAGGGAGATAAAAACTAATACAGCCAAATGTAAAGCAAAAAAAATGAAAGAAAGCTAAAAGTGCAAGAAAAAAAAACAGAAAAGAAAAAAGATACAAAGAATTAGCTTCTCATTTTTTCTACAACAGTTATAAGTACAATTGCAACATAATCTCTTTATGGTTACAACACAACTCTCTTCTTTCTATAATCTATCCTGTCTAATCATCAAAACCATAAATTATAAGTTCATTTTTTTCTGTTTCACACAAAAAGTCTATAAGGTATTTCCAGTCAGGAATAAACATAGATATTGTCTTTTCTCTGATCAAAGTAGTCAGTAGATTAGAAGTGAAATTGATGGGTGATTTTCTAAGGCTCATGGCAAGGTAGAAGGTAGAAGCCCAGATAAGTCGTAACATGTTATTAAAACAGGGAACAAAAATTGGTTTGGGAACTGGCTTTCCTTTGGAAACCATAATGGCCAAAAGGTTGAGATCTGCTTTTGATCAAATATTGTTATATATTCAAATCAGGATTGGTGTGGATCTGTCTGTGTGTTTGAAAAAGAGAGAGATGAAAAAATATTTTAAAAGTATTGAACTAATATAGATTTCAGAGGCTATGATTTATTTGCCATTGCATGATTGCCAGTGTGCTAGTTTTCCTACTGTCTTTTCATTCTTGCTCATACTATTTACTTTTAAACAAGTCATGGCTTTATCCACAAGAGTATACAATTAAATTTTCTAAGCTGGCAAGATAATCATTTCCAGTTATTTATCTGCTTAACTTTTAATTTCGTAAAACACATTTATTTATTTTTTGCTCCCTGGACAGCTTACACCTTCTACCACAACTGTGTCAATTTTAAGCACAGTTTTGACTCTTGGAACTCATCTTGATGCGAATGAACCCTGGGCTTGCCAGTTCCTCTTGTCCTCTGTCATGCCCTTGAGAATGAAAATTTTCTTTTTCTTTTTTTAATATTACCACTGTTTTAGGTTATTTCCAAACTCTGACAAATGGTACCAGTCAGCGGTGGTGTTATGAAACAAGCCAGCTTAAAATCATGATTTTGTTAGCTTATTTAGGTCTGCAGTTAAATTAACAGGCATTTAGATTTCAGATATAATGCTAAATCTTAACTGTTTGGTAACAGGAACAATGCTATTGATCTTTTCTTTACAGCCATTGGAATTCAAGAAATAAAGTGGTTATGTGTTAGTTTTATATCCAAACCAAGCCTGGGCATAGCTAGTTTGTAATTACATATTTGTAATGCTGGCATAGAAACAAAGACAGACTCTTGATCTATAACCTGTCCTGTCCACCTCCCAAATTGTGCTGTTCAGTTTCGAGATACAAGCACATATAGTAAGAAAGATTGGAGCCCAGGATTTATCTTTTCCCCAATTCCAGATAGCTGAACAGACCAGAGTAAAAATAAGCATAATTCCTACCATTATAATGCCTTTGCCCAGTCATCCACGCTGCAGCACAGTAGGTAAACAAGTAGAGTTTCTGCATACGGGGAGGATGAGTCTGATGCCAGGACAACTCTAGGATAGTTGGGCAAAGGCTTGTCACAAACCAACAGGGGGATACCCAGTGTTGCACTAAAAGAAAAAAAAAAAGGAAAGTATCAGTTTCACCTGTTTATGTCAACTTTGGCAGTAAGATCGTTTGAGTTACTTGATCATCTTGAAGCAGCTCCAGAATTAGTAAGTCCCCCAATTCTTATAACTTTCTATTTCCTGGCAAAATGTAGCTGGCTTTCAAATTCTGAGCAACTTCTCCTCAGGTAAGGAAGTCAGGCTCTTTTTCCTTAACCATCACTTCACCATTTCTTTCATTCTGGTAACACCTCTTCACCATCACTGTTTCCTCTCTTTTTTATTTCTTGCTGCTCCTCCTCTCACAGGCTGCAGAGTGTGCACCTAATCGTATCTCCTCCTATCTTGAGAGCTCTACTTTTGTGCCGGCAGCTCCGATGAGACCAACAACCAAAAAGGTAGAGAAGGACTGTCAAGTAATCCAAAAATGTTCTCTGAAATGTTGATCCTAGGCACACTTGGGAGGGAAATGCACTGAGACAAGCTTAGAATTTAGCCAAAAGGCATTTTAATCAGAAACTTTGTTGAAAACTGAAAGATGCCGTAACAACATGGTATAATAGGAATGAATACATGGAATATGGAAACATAGGCTCTGCAGAGTGGCATAGCTTTGGCTGATGCTCATCTTTCCTTTTGCCATGAATACTCCAGAACCTGCTGACCACAAGAACCAAACCACACTACAGTAGTAATTATGATAAGCCGACCCCTTATAGTATTTCAATTTTACCGGGTCCTTCTGTTTTCACTTTTCACTTCTGCCCATCTGTTCTAACTGAAGACCATATTAGCCTTTCCCACTTCCTCATTCACTTAGTGCTTTGGTTTTTCCAGACATGATATGTAACTCCCCAGACTTTCCTCTCAAGCCAATCTTCTAAATTACTCTTGGAGTCCAGAGAATTTACCAGGAAAGCGTGCGTGGACTTGGCTTTTTATGGTTGATTGACTTAGGCCGCCTGAAGTAGGAGCTGCTCCCAGTTGGAGCTTGGAAAGGGAGAACCACTATCATTTGTTGGCTACTTTAGTGGGTGTGCTGTGATTGAAGATTTTTTTTCTCTTTTATGCCCTTGATGGATGAGCAATATATGGATGACTGTTTTCAATTAAAAAAGCTAGCAGAGAAGGAAGCATTTTTGGAAGCATATCTATTTCTAAGTGTGCAACTGGTCTGGTGGATAGACTGTGCTATTACCTCTAGATATAGTAATTAGAGAACTCAAAAAGGCAAAGTTACAGGCCAGTCATGCCAAGTAGACTCAGTAGCATTAGTATGTATGTCCCAAATGCTTGGAATTTCAGCTTGAGTTGTTTAATGCACTTTCTCTAAACATTGGGATTTATTGTATTGTTTTAAAGCATTTGGTATCCAGCCATGAATGTAGATCAAACAGGTCATGAAGATGGATAATTTGGACAGCACCTATGTAATTTGATTGGGGGTAACAACGCACAAAAATCTGATCCATTTTCTAGCTGGTTTTCGGAAAGTTGTCTGTACTTCTTGTGGGTCTTGCAGTAGCTTCTGGAAACAGAAAGACATGGTGCCAAAATGTTATAATTTGAATTAGAGCATATTTCCAGATAAGCTTTTTATTTTGTGACTGCTCAGTCTTATTCACAGAATTTTATATAAGGAGTCCAGACATCCTCATTCATTGTAGTTCTCCCAGGTTTATGCTAATCCCACCACTTTTCCTGTTATATATTTTCTGTGGAAAATCTATTTAGGAGGGGAAAAATAACCAGTAGAGGTGCAGTATGCCTTTTGCTTTACAGTATAGTACTAGGAGTCTGTCTGAAAGCATCCATGGAAGAACAGGAATAGGAATGGCTCTGCAGGGCATCCTCTGAATAGTTCAGTACAGCATACCATGACCTTTGTTCTCTGTAACTCTCTTTTTGCTGTCTGGGCCTGCAGCTACTTCATGAAGAACTGGCCCTCCAGTGGGTGGTGAGCAACAGTTCTGTGCGGGAGGCTGCTTTGCATCAATCCTGGTTCTTCTTCCAGCTAATGGTATGTTCAAATTGCCAGTCTTTATTGTCAGAAACATTGGCTTCTCTTCACTTTAATTTTTATTTTTTTTAAAAAAATTTTTTTTAAAAAAATAGGTAACCTTCTTGCTATCAGTAAAGAAATTTCTGTTTTATACAATACAAACATTTCCAATTTTCGGTTTTGTCCTATGTATTTAGATATAGTAATTGTCCTACCATTTGTATTTGGGAATAGAGGATTGGCAATCAATCATGATCACATACTTTCCAGATTTGAAATGAAGCTCTTGTTCACACATTTTGTCATGTTAACTGTTTCTAACTCTCCAGTAAGGAGGGTGAAAGAACCCATCAGTAAGGAAAATGACAAAACTAGTCAGGATAGTGATTGAATAAGAGTCCTTATTGGAAATACAATTCTTAGTTTACTAAAGCACAGGCTAAGTACACTACTCTAGGAGGAACCACTCTGCCTAAATTGGTTGAGGCTGAGATTGGAATTCACTGGCTGGATAATTTGGGCTGGTGCATACACGCTCTGGCTCTCCATTGACAGGGGTTTGTGCTTCTTCCAGGTGAAGAGTATGGTGCACCATCTGTTCTTGTGTGACAAGCTAGAGGCCCCGCGCAAGACACGCTTCCCTGGCCGTTTCATTGATGACATCTCAGCCCTGGTATACACTGTCAGTGGTGAAAT
The DNA here is from genome assembly GCA_023970755.1 of Azemiops feae. Taxonomy (NCBI): domain Eukaryota; kingdom Metazoa; phylum Chordata; class Lepidosauria; order Squamata; family Viperidae; genus Azemiops; species Azemiops feae. The sequence continues at coordinate 689,334 of JALGBA010000034.1, read as the reverse complement.
TGCTAGCCGTTGTCAGAAGGTTTGTGAAAGACTCTAAGGAAAAGTTCAATCTTACAGAGCTTCTATAAAATGTTAAAAAGAAATGGGGCAGGGCTTAATTCTATCTTGATTTCCATAAAGTTGGGGCTATAACTTAAAATATTTTCTCCTGGCCTCTGTTCTCTTCAGTTCATGGAATATGGAGTATGACCAGGAGCTTCTTTAAAAATGCGCTGGGCAAGCTGATTCAGATAGAAGGAGGTCCTGCAGATACCTAGTTGCTCAACTATGGGATTCATAGGTCAAAACAACACTTTGAATTATACCCAAAAATCTATTAGCAACCATTATAGGGTCTGAAAGACAAGTGTAATGTGCTTTTCATGAATAATACCCATTAGTAGGCAGCTGTTCCATTTTGTATTAATTATGGTTTTCAAAAACAGCCCCAATTAAAGCTCATTAGAATAGTCTAAAACAGTGATGGCGAACCTTTTAGAGACCGAGTGCCCAAAAACTGGCCCCGTCCCTGCTCCACCCCCTGCCCCTCCCCCACCCCGTCTGCCCGCAGGGCCACTCACCGCCTCCAGGGCCCGCCGCAGATCGCCCAGGCAGCCCAGCAGCGCCATGGCCACACCCTCTGCCCGCGCCCCACAGCATCAACTGTGCGCGATGGGGCATGAGGGCAGAGTCTTGTCTACGCTGCCTGGCTGCCATGTCCTTGGCTGCGCTGCTCCGCGTGGGCTACGCTCGGGGGAGACTCTCCTCCAGGGGACTGCTAGTGAGGAGGGGGTCACAGGGGGAGGCAAGGCTGGGGCAATGGCACGTGTACCCACAGAGAGGGCTCCGAGTGCCACCTCTGGCACCCGTGCCATAGGTTCGCCACCACTGGTCTAAAAACATAATTATGAGACTATGTATCATTGTCACAATAACCTTATGATATAGATAAGGCTTGTTCTGATACACTAGAGAAACCTGGCTAAAGACTGTCCGGCAGCAGCTTGTAACTACACAGACCTGTTCTCTCAGGGGCAGTGCCACTCCCATTAAGAGACAACACTGGAGCTGATCGACAATACTGAAGTAACTTTGTCTTGCTTGGTTTCAATTTCAACTTGTTTTGTCTAATCTATACCCCTACAGGTTCCAGTCAGCAGGACAAGACAATCTTTCTGGTATGGGCTAGGGTGGCAGTGTGCAGCTGGGTAGTGAGTATCATCATCATGTTGCAATGGATGGGTCCCAGGAGTTTATGTAGATGTTAAACATGAGGGGACCCTCCTGAAGCATTCCATAAATGAAGGACCACCAAGCCAATGTCTTCTCTCTAATCATCACTAACTGCATTTACCTACTAAGGAAAGAGCAAAACAGTGTTTTGCATTCCCAACCCTCGCAGGGCTCAGGGGCATAGTATGGTTGATGCTCTTGAAAGTTGCTGAGAAGATAATAGGACCAGAAGGGATGTGATAGCCCCAGCTGGTCCCAGGGAAGATAATCCACCGGAGCAACTGACACTGTTTCCACCCCAGTCATACTCAAGCCTGAATCATGACCGAAAACAGTCTAGATAATCTGCTCCCTCAGAGCATCCTGAAGTTCAGTTTCTGCTATCCTCTCAACAACTTCTCCTAAAAAGGGAAAGTTGAAGAATGGATCACATATGCCAAACTTTACAAATTCTAAGCGTGGTCAGCTCTCTGTTTAACTTTACCAGTGAAGCAAATATAACACATGTTGGTATAATAAGATCCATGTTTTATTGTATAGGCCTGGCTGTATTTGCATTTTGCCTGCTGTGCCCGGACCTTCACATCAGTTGTGGAGAGTATGAAAAACCTTCTCTAATTTCCGCACTCTACTGCTGCACTCTGTGTACCAAAGGTCTATAAAAAAGGCATTTTAGGTAGGACCAATTCATAAATAGTTGTGCTGTTTCCATAGGACGTGGAGCTGGTGGAGCATCTCAATAGTAGCCTGGCCTTTTTTCTCAATGACCTGCTGTCGTTCATGAATCGTGGCTTTGTCTTTGATCTTCTGCGTTCTTATTATAAGCAGGTAATAAGAGTGTGTCTTTTTCCCAGAGTTATCAGTTTCCTGTTGGGAAGAGGACACATTATTAGACTCAGAGTGCCAGAATGACTATGGGAATCATTTTGCATTGCAGGGCTTAACTATTTGAATGGTCCCTGTAAAGCTTAGAAAGTAGCCATGATTGTAATTTATACTAGTTTCCTTGAGAGAACATGTATTTCTACAAAAGATCTGAATTCTTTCTTCCAGATTCTTAAAACCTATATATGATGATATGTATTAATGCACCTCTTTCTTCATTAGTCATTTCAGAGAAGGGCGAGAAAAATTAATAAACACAGATTCATGAATATGGTTAATTATGTACTTTCAAATAGATGTGAACAGTAAGTTACCACATAAATAGATTTTCTCCATGATGGTCTCTCACTAATCAGTCTTCCAGTGGTGTTCCATTACCACTGTAACTGAGTCCATCTACTTAATCATTCTATTTTTCCCTTCCACCTTTCCCAGCATCACAGCTTTCTCCAAAGAGTCAGATCTTCACATCATCACGATCTTGCTAATCAAGATAAAAATGCATACATTTAATTGGGCACATTTCACGTGGCTGCAATTCCAGCATTGTGGCTCTTGGGACAAAAAATAGATTTGTTTATTTACAGTTTATTTTTATTTATTTATGAAATATATCTGACAACTAGAAACCAGCTGGAATCTTAAGTGGTTTATGGAGTTTAAATATTTGAAAAAAGAGTGCAGATTAGAAAAATAAAAAAGTGGCTAAAGTTAAAAATGACCAGACTGTGAAAGTAGCACCACTATATAACACCAGAAGCCCTCCAAAAGAACTTTTTTCCAATTGTTTTCAGAAGGACATGAGGGTGGGGCCATGATGCTTCATGGGGCAGGCAATTCCTGAGGAGAGGAACTACTACAGAGAAGGCCGGCCCTTATTACGCTCCTTCCACCAGATCTCCTGGTAGGAGGGAACCTTCCATAGGCACTTCCTAGTTGTCTAGGTCGGACAGGCAGAAACTGGTGGGGAAAGACAGACCCTAAAACAGTGATGGCGAACCTTTTAGAGACTGAGTGCCCAAAGTGCAACCCAAAACCCACTTATTTATCACCGGGTACCAGGTGGGCATGGCCCACTGGGTGGGTGTGGCCAAGGTGGGCATGGTCACCTCGATGTTGCTCGTGGGGAGGGACACCTGTGGGGGCCGGGCAGGGTTGGGGGAGATCCAGGGGGTCCCTGGCAGGTGGGGCGGTGGGCAGGAGGCTCGTCCTGTGGGGTGAGATGAGGCGAGGCAGGGCGGGGGTGCCATTGTCGCAGGGCAAGGCGAGACGGGCCAGGGAGGCTGCTGCCTGACACCATCGGCCCCCACACATAGAGGCCAGCGAGCGCACGGGGACCAACAGTGTCCGTCAGCAGCCACAGCCTGCCGGCCCCTCAACCTGCGCATTCTGGGGCTCTACAGCCCACCGCCAGCAGTTCAGAGAAGCCGCCTCTGAGCTGGACGGCCGGCCGACAGCTGAGGAGGCGATGCAGTGGGTTGTGCCTGGGACAAGGAGAGCATGCGAGGCCAGGAGGGATGGGACGGGGGGGAGGGAAACCAGCCGTGCTGGGATGCATCCGGCCACGTGGGACCTCGGTGAGTTAGTGGGCGGCTGGTTGAAGAGGGACGGTTGCCATCTCCGGGGCATGGCGCGTGTGCCCACAGAGAGGGCTCTGAGTGCTGCCTCTGGCACGCTGCCATAGGTTTGCCACCACTGCCCTAAAATATCTACCCCTGAGCCATATAGGGCTGAATATCCTGAATTTTTGTCTGGAAGTTGAATCATGGCAACTGGACTTCTTTCCCTTTTTGGTTTGAAGCGTTTCACTGCTTATCCAAGTAACTTCTTCCATCTGATATTTGGATAAGCAGCTAAATGTTTCAAACCAAATAGGGAAAAGTCCGGTTGCCATGACTCAACTTCCAGACAATTCTACCTGGATGACTGAGAATCTTAATCAACATCCTAAATTTCTGTACAACAAGAAATCAGGAGTAACTGCTTTGTTTAAGTTCCCTTGTATATCATTCTGTTCTGTTTTCAAATATATCTTTTGGTTCTGTTTGGTTTCCCAGGGCATGATGTCAGCCTTCCTGAGTATGCCAAACAGGAAACATGACTAGATGAACTAAACCTACTTCATTGCAAAGCTACATTAACAAAATCTTGCAAGTGTGGAAGTAGAAATCTTCCACTATCGCTGTCAACTGTCTGATCAATTAGGGTGAATCCTTCCTAACTTTCTTCCTCTGACCATTAAGTTCCTTTTCTTTTCTGATTGTTCCTTAGGCAGCAAGATTACACAAGATTAAATTAGGTGCCTCCTGACCCTAATTCCTTTCCCTCTCCCCATTCCACACATACATAAAGATGTAATAGGGCTTCCAGGAGACACTTATGTAGAGAAATGGAATTGGCTTCTCAAATAGGGAGAAGGGCAATAACCAGGAAGCTTAGAATAAAACATTAATAGTTCAACAGTTTTACTATGAATGGCTGCTGATATTCAGTCATTCTGTTGCTTATTCATGTATTCATGATTTGGTACAAAATTTCTTCTCAGTAACTCAGCTTTTTTGAGTTTTTCTAAGTTCATGCTTGTGATACCTATATGCTGTCCAACCATCTTCTTCTCGTCTCTTTTCCCATTACTTTTGATTTTTCTAAGACTAGCTGCTGATGCTAATAGAAGATCTTTATGGTAGAAGAGGAATCCTCCCACTACATCAACAAGTTATCTTTAGGAATCCAGTATTAAGTCCAACTGTGTCTATACTTCAATTTGCTGTGCACTTGTTTACTTCATTCAACTGTCCTAACTTCAATATTTTTTTAAAAAAATATTGGCTGTGAAGTGGTATCATTTCTACATAGAATATTTTGGATCTCATTCTGTGTTGCTTCTCATTCCCCAAAGCTAATTCAGCCTTCTTGTTACTTCTTGCAGAAAGGTTTGCTTGCTGTCTTTTATGGATGCACCTGGAGATAGAGGGACCTGTCCATGATATATTTTTGAGCTTCTAATTTAAACTCTTGAGTACTGTATGGATTATTGGGATAATGTTTTTCTGAGCCTAGAAGATGGATCTGCATTGCTACACTAAAGCTAGATAATTCAAGGTGTTTTTTTTTCTACTTCTCCAGATCAATAACTGGCTGTTGACCACACAGAACCCTAATGCCCTCATTGCTCTCAGAATGGACTTGATCCGTATAGTCTGCAGCCATGAACATTATGTCACCCTAAATCTTCCCTGCAGTGGCCTTTCCCCTCCTGCTTCCCCTTCTCCCTCCATCTCATCAGCAACCTCCCAGGTAGGTAGAACAGCATAAAGGAAGTGGATGAGACACAAGAGCTTCTTGTTGAAAATCAGGTTCTCCCCTTCAGTACTTTCATCAGAAGTCCCATTGAGAAGTTGCCACCCTGATTGTGGAGGTTCCAGTTAGCTGCCAGGTTTCAGGTTTTGGATGGATCTGTGAATTTTTCCACTGTTTAAAATAATACTGAGGTAAGGGGAAAAGACTAGTGGCTCAGGAAAAAATTGCCAGAAAAATAGGGCTTTGGGAAAAATATAAAAAATGGGATATGTTGCTTTTGCAATGCCTGCATCTCTTAGAAGAAAAGCAGGATATAAAAATAATGATGTATAAAAAAGGCAAGTAAGGAGCAGGCTAAGGACAGGAATTAGCAGAATTGCCATGGATAAGACAACAGCGACCAGAGGTTGCAGCAGAATATTCTTTCCTGGGAAAAGAGTGTTATTCTCATATGATGGAAAAGAAGCATTTTCCACTACTGGGGAATGTATACTACTGAGTTATCTGTTATTTTTTATTGACACTGCTGCAGCCTTTCACCTCCTCTCTCTGTTTTCCTCTACCGCCCACTCAATATTGCAGATGATTCCTAAAAGGGAGATGGGGCCCTTCAGAGTGAAATGATGGATAATAGCTGCTGCGGTTGGGGGGGGGGGAGGCTTGGATTGCCACCCTTTGCTTTGCATTCATGAGAGCAGAAATTACTCAAGGTGCAGCTTTGCCTGGTTTTTCATGGGCCACCTCCTCTTTGCAGAGTTCGGCGTTCTCCAGCCACACACAGGACCAGCAAGTGGCCAGCAGGTTTGAGCTCTCTGTAGCTTTTCGCCAACAGCACTTCCTGGCAGGCTTGGTGTTGATGGAGTTGGCACTCATCCTGGAGCCTGATGCAGAGGGGTAGGTATGATCTAGTGGAGAAAACAGAAGCATTATGGCTGCATTGCCTTCCTCCGTCCCCTGACCACAATAGCCAAAAATGGGAGATACTATCTTTCACTCCTTCAAACTAGAAGTAAAACAATGTGACTCAACTTTGTTAACTTTAAGATGTGTGGACTACAATTCCCAGCATGCTGATTAGGAAATTCTGTATTGAAAATTTATGCATCTTAAAATTGCCAAGGTTGAGAAACTCCCTCCTCTGAAACTCTGAAGACAAATAACAGAAAATCCTGATGACCTGCCCACCTGGGACCTTCATTTTGCCCTCCCTCTTAAGTATAACCAAGGGCCACTAAAAGACTGTCCCATCTTTGGTCAAGGAGAGAATTTGCAGTGAAATGTGTGTTTTTAATCTCTTTTCCTGCAAATGTCAAAGTTCCGTCTGAGGCAGTGCATCACTGAACAAAGCAAATCACAGAAAAGAGACAACATTGAAATAGAAAACAAGCTTTTGTCGTGTGTGACCCCAGTCATGCAGTTTTTTTGGCAACCATACAGAAGTGGTTTTCCACTGTCTTATTCCAGGGTGATTTTGATTTCCGAACCTGGCTGGAGCCTTGTCTTCCTTGATAGTTTTCTATTCACAGATGAACCAGGCTGGACCCTGCCTAGCTTCCTAGTTCAGAAAGGGTCAGCCTGATGCTGCCACCTGCAGGTCTGTGAATTTTTGTTTTTTATTACTTCCTTATGGCAATTGGCCTTCTAGAATGAGGGAAGGACTTGGAGGCTTCTTTATTACCCTGTGGACAATGGCCATCATTTTTCTCTGTCCGTGGAGGAGTGAATGAAATAGCAGTATTTCATGTTTCTATTCTAAAAATCTTTCCCTCCCTCCATCAGGGCATTCTTCCTGCACAAGAAAGCCATCTGTACTCTACACAACCTGCTGTGCAATCATGACTCTGATATCCGCTACAGGGACCCTACTGTGCGAGCCCAAGTCGCTCAGCTCTATTTGCCTCTGATTGGCATCATCATGGATGCTCTACCGCAGCTCTATGACTTTACAGGTAAGCCCAGGAGTGGGGTGGTGGTGGAGAGTAACACATGAAACCGCCAGTGTGTGCAGACACTGCTAAAGGAGACCACTTTTCTAGATCACTGTTGCCAGTGACAAGTCTGTGGCGCGATGAGCCTTGCAATCTCCTGCTGCAAGCGGTGGCGGTGGCATGATCGGCGCGATGAGCCTTGCGACCTCCTGGGAGTGGCAGTACCGGTGCAATCGGCGCAATGAGCTGTGCTGCCTCCTGCCGCAAGTGGCGTGATTGGCGCAATGAGCCTTGCGGCCCCCTGCCATCATTGATGGCAGTGGTGCGATCAGCGTGATGCGCCACGCAGCCTTATGCCACAAGCAGTCTCGCGATAGACGCAATGCTCAGCGCAGCCTTATGCCGCAATCAGTAGCGCAATCGGCATGATGAGCCTTGCGGTCTCCTGCCATGAGTGGCGGCAGCGGCACGATTGGCGTGATGAGCCACGCGGCCTCATGGCAGCAGCATGGGATGCAGCGTGGGAGGTTGGGGCGTGGGAGGCCTGGCTGCAGTGGTCCTAAGGCAAGCGGGTAAGACTTCCTCCGAAAATAAGACCTGGTGCCTCTTTTGGAGGCAAAAGAATTATAAGAGCGGGTCTTATTTTCAGGGAAATTTTCTACACCTGATCAAATTGTTTAAAGCTGCTACTTTTATTAAACACAGCCATTATATTTCAAAGCTTAAAATCAGGAGACTTTCTTTATATTTTATTCTGCTTCTAATCTCTTTGACAATTTGTTATAGCTTTTCTTATCAATTTTTCTATTTCTGCTGTTTGTTCTGATTCTTCAGTTAAATCATTGGTGATGGGTACAAATTAATTACCGATATTTATGTCACTTGATTCCAGCATACAGATGATAAATGTCAGCATTAATAATATATTTTATAATTGTTCTGTATTGTTCATTTTTTGTATCAAAGGATCATTTTGATACACGGAGACCAATGTGTAAAATTAAAATCAAAGCTGTTAATACATTATGATTTGCTGGACATAAAAATAGGGACATGATTATTTCACATAAATGGCTGCATCCATTTTCCTTCCTTCTCTTTTTTTCTTAATTAATGCATATATTTGTAATTTCTGCTATCACTAAATCATGTTTTGTCACTGATGGTAACAGAAACCCCTGTTGGTGGCACAGAACAACTATAAAATCTATTGAGCCAATAAAACAGATTGGCTTTTTTAAAAACCGTGATCAAGTTTTGATTATAAAACCTATTAAAATTTGAGTTACCTCAGAAAACAATTGAACTGGAGATTAATAACTGCATCCTATGCAGATTTTTTTTGAAGAAAACGATAGTTTAAGCAGAATTAAAACCAGTATTATTGAAGGAATGACCACTGAGAGATGGAATGAGAGGCTAGTGAAATAGCAAACAAAAATATTACAAAGGAAGGAAGATTGGGAAAGGAAGCCAAAGAATAGAGCTTTAAAGCAGGGCTTTTCAACCGGTGGTACACGTACCACCAATGGTACATTGGCACCTGGCAGGTGGTACGTGACCATCCTAGAGAAGCGATAGCAGGGGAGGGGAATGAGCTGAACCGGCGGCAGCACCGCACAAGCCTGAGTGAGAGATGGCTGGAGCTGCAGGGCTGTCGGGGCTCAGCGGAAGCGCCAGGATCAGCCCGCTTTCCAGCTGATCGGTGCTTCTTTGGGGCTGTCAGGGCTCAGTGGATCGCCAGGATCAGCACCAGGCTCCAGCTGGAGCTCGGCGCTGATCCTGGCGCTTCCGCTGAGCCCAGAAGAAGTGCTGATCAGCTGGAGCCCTGCCCCTACTCCGCAGAGGGCAGATCCCCATATCCCCAGCCTGGCAGGGGTCTTCCTGCTGCACCGTTGCAGACAAAGGGGGGCTCCGGTGAGGAGGAGGTGGAGGAAGAGGATTTAAGCAAGCTTAGCAACCGGAGTGGGGATCCCCCTCTAAAATAAACGTGCTTCGTGGGTAACCTCCCAGCACGACAGAAATGACCAAAACCTGCTGCATCCACCCAGCAGATGGAGGGGGGGAATAAAAACCGAACAGCCCCCCCCCCCCCCCCCCCCGCTGCCAATCCTCAACAGAAATGCTCACAACAACGAAAACCTCGGACAGGAGGAAGAGGCTGGGTGGGCAGGCAGGTGTCTTGCTCGGCTGTGGCTTGGGGGGAGAAGGGGACAGCTTCACCCCCCCAAACGCTGCCCTCTCATGAAAGCAGGATGAAAACTCCAAAAAACGACAAGGGAAAAAGGTTAAAACAGAAGAGTGTCTTGTGATAGTTTGCTTCCCCACTTCCTTCTAGCAATTTAAATATGTAAAGACCACAAAAGAAAAAACTTGGCTTTCTTTCATTGTAATTCAGAAGGGATGAAGGGGAGGATTTGGGGGGGCGTTGTTTATTTCAAAGGAAGGGAAAGAAGGGAATTGGGTTTGTGGGGGGCGCAGCAGGCGAATGGTGATGGGGCGCAGCTTCTGGTGTTGTCTTTTTAAAAGAGCAAAACAAGGCAAAAAATAAAAATCTCCCACTCCACCCCCAAGAGCTGGATGTGGATGTGATCCTTTTTTTTTCTTGTTCAGAAGAGACACTCTTCTGTTTTAACCTTTTTTCCTGGTCGTTTTTCGGAGTTTTCATCCTGCTTTCGTGAGAGGGCAGCTTTTGGGGTGGTGGTGAAGCTTACCCCTTTCCGCCCCCCCCCAAGCCACCAGCCGAGCAAGACGCCCGCCTGCCTGCACTCTTCCCCGTCCGAGGTTTTCGTTGTCGTGAGCATTTCTGTTGAGAATTAGCAGGGGGGACTGTTTGGTTTTTATTCCCCCCCCCCTGTCTGCTGGGTGGTTGCAGCAGGTTTTAGTCGTTTCTGTGGTGCTGGGTGGTTACCCATGAAGCACATTTTTTGGGGGGGATCCCCACTCCGGTTGCTAAGCTTGCTTAAACCCTCTTCCTCCTCCTTCTCATTGGAGCCTCCCTTTGTTTGCAAGGATGGGGCAAGAAGACCCCTGCCGGGCCGGGGATAATGGAGATCTGCCCTCTGCAGAGTAGGGGCAGGGTTACTATGCTCCCTGTCAATCAGATTTGATTTCCTTTCTTTGCCCCCCCCCCCTCCCTGCCTCCTCTGTAGCTGCCTCTGAGCCCCTCATTTTTGGGAGTTAGCATTTCCGGCATCTTTCTCCTGAGCCCCTTGTGCTGGGTAACTGTTGCCACCCAAGAGCTGTTTTAAAATTAGGTAATCTAACATCCCAACATGCCCCCCATGCTCCCACTTCAAGTGCAGAAGCCGCACCCTCCCTCCAAAGCCCCTGCAATCACCTATCAGCTTCTTTGAGTCAACCAGGAGAGAAGGGGATAGAACAGTGCAAAGATTAATGTCAGAGAAACAGGCCCAAGTTTCCCATTAAAAGTGTGGTAAGTGGGTGTACAGATAGTCCTCAACCTACAACCACAACTGAGCCCAAAATTTATGTTGCTAAGTGAGAAATTTGTTAAATGAGTTTTGTCCCACTTTATGACTTTTCTTGCCACATTTGTTAAGTGAATCTGGCTTTCCCCATGGATTTCGCTTGTCAGAAGGTCACACAAGGGGATCACGTGACCCTGGGACACTGTGACCGTCATAAATATGAATCAGTTGCCAAGCATCTGAATGTAAATCACAAGACCCTGGAGATGCTGCAACAGTCATAAGTGTGAAAAATGGTCATAAGTCACTTTTTTCAATGCAGTTGTAACTTCGAACAGTCACTAAGCGAATTCTTGTAAGTCGAGGACTACCTGTACTTTATCACTTTTTTCCTCTTTTTTGGGGGGGGGGGGTTATCAAGTTTTTGACACCTTGCTAGGCGATTGGTGGTACTCGGATATTGCCATATCCTAAAAGTGGTAAAATGGGTGAAAAGGTTGAAAAGCCCTGCTTTAAAGAAGTAAAGAAAGTTCTGGGGCTTGATCTAGGAATCTCACAGCTTGATTGTGGAACCTGATCATTAGGCTTTAGGATTGGGTCAATGTAGATATTTTTGCTCGGGGAAAGAATTATAGATCTGCCTTGCTTAAACCCTGTAATTGGAGACAAGTTGAGGTCTCTTGGGATTGGCTGGATGTGTTCTCCCCCATGATTTTCGACTCCAAGAATTCTGTAATGACCATACTGGCTTTGAAATGTTGGGAACTGAACTCACAGTGGCAAAATCTTGTCTCTACACCTGTCCTTTGGAACAGTATTTCTCCTGAGATTGATATGGCTTCAACCTGCTGACCTTTGGAATCGTCTTAAAAACCTGGTCTACACGTTGGCAATGGCAATTTATGTACCTATATATTTAAGGTTTAATTTTTTAACTTCCCATAGTGGAATTTTATGCTTTTTGCAAGCATTCTTGAGTCATTTGTCAATTGAGCAGCCTTGTAAATAAAACAAATCAATGAAGAAAATCTTGAATTTGCTTTCCTGGATTTGCTATAGTCAGCATTGTGGAAATTCTTGGCTACTGAGTTTGCTTTCATCCAGATTCTAGCAGGCCCAGGCTTGGTCGTGTCTGTACCTTTTTTTCCAAACACCAACTTCTTGTTCTAACAACAATGATTGGCTTTTACTTTAAAAAGAAAAAATGACTACCTTCATGGCGTGAAACACATTTTAATTTTGGTGCACCATTTCATTGTGTTTACAATATTTTAATCAGCAGATTTGTTGTTTTTTTGTTAACTGCTTTCTCTATCTAAACAGAGTGAAGTTTGTTATCATAGATGGAACATCATTACTACCTGACCAAGTGGGGAAAAAAATATTTTTCCCTCTATCACTCAAATACTAGTCAACTCTATTTTACAGAGAACCACATCCAGAGAGGGCGGCTAGCTTCTGTGATGGTTGAAGATGGAGATGGAGATGGCAGCACCATTAGCCAGTCAGTTGCCATGGCCATTGCGGGTTCTCCTTTGCCTCATTCTCATCGGTCTACGGTCTTCCAAATGCCAACAGTGGTAAGTGTACATTGATTGGAAATGGGAGCATACAGTAGAACAGAATCCAGGTTTAAAAGGATGGGGAATTCCTGCACATCACACTCTGGGTTTGAAGCTTCACAATTTCCAGCTTTGAGGAAATTCTCAGAGATGAGACCATGTATATCTTGGATCTGTACCTCTCCCAGGGCTTTGAATCCAGCCACACAGGGACTCTTCTTATATCCACAGATCTCAGGAGAAAATCCAGCAGATGAATAGGAACATGCCCTCTTAGTAGCCCTCTCATAATCACGTTCCCATGCTGAATATTGTGGGACATCCCAAAATAAAAGGCTGTCAAATGGCAAGCTGTGGAGTGGCCACTGATAATACATCTACTGTGCATATAACCTTCATTAAAACAGTATCTTGAGCAAACTTGAACCAAGCTTGATAAAAGGATTATAAGCCCCCCACCCCCAAAGGCAGTGCAGGTCATTTATTCTGGATGGCATCTAAAAACTGTAGAAGAGATACAAAGCTGCCATGTAGCACATTAGTTCAAGCAAGCTAATCTATTCTTTTTGGTTGTGACTGGCAGTGTGCTTCAGGTTCCAGCCAGTTTTCTGTTCTAACTGGAGATGCCAGGAATTGAACTGGAGCCATCTTCATGTAAAGCACCTGCTTGACCACCAAGCTATAACCTTTGCCTGCAGATACAATTCTTTTCCCCCTCCTTTGGATGATAGCACTTCTTCCAATTAGAGTAGACTAACTCAAAGAACTCCTATCATGCACAGTGTAAAACCTATTTAGAGTTTGTTTATGAACTGTTCTGCATGACTGTTGTTTGTCTGCAGCCTGCCCGCCAGTACAGCATGTTGTCTGCTGAGGCAAGTCGCAATCTGCTGGTGTGTCTTCTCTGGGTACTGAAGAATGCTGATGATGCTGTGCTACATCATTGGCTGGCTGACCTCTCTGCTTTCCATGTGAACCATCTACTTGACTTACTCTACCTCTGTGTCTCCTGCTTTGAATACAAGGTTAGAAGAAATTATGATATTTTGATTCTCTTCCTCTCCTTTAAAGATTGAGATAAAAACAAGAATTCTGTCTTTGGCTCAAATACTATTTCCTTAGAAGTTGGTATGAAAGCCAAAAATATAATTCACAAGCATTTTTGTCACAAGCTCTTAACCTGAGTATAAGAAATCTTTGTCTAAAAGCAACACGGTGCTTAGGAAAAGCTGAAAAATATAATAATGTATTGAATTTTTAAGTAAAACATTACTATAATTTAACCTGTGAAGTAGTTGAATGAATATCAAAATAATTAATTCACCTAAGTCAGATAGCAAAACTGAATTTAAAAAGATAATTATTCTTGTGCTATACTGTAGTAAAGTCTCAGCAGAACAGGTTGGTTAGGGACAAGAAAAACTAATGTTGTATCTTCCCAAAGTCAGGACATTTCTTTTTAGAGTCTTCTGTGTGGAAACTGGATGGGAAGACAAATGCAGGAAAAAATAGACCCAGTGACTTAAAAATACTTTAATTTAGCCCTCGTCTTATTAGCATTTCCATAAAATATTGAGAAATCTCTTGATTTTTTTAAAAAATGGATTGTTAATGGCAGTGAGTGGAATTGGGAAGGGAATGTGGAGTTATTAATGGAATTTTGAAATGAGCTTAATGAAGCTGAGATGTGACAACTTTCTAGAGTTTCTTTGGTGGAGTCAACAAATCATGATGCTCACTGCTGAACTCCTTCTGAATAAGCCTTTGATTACTTTGTTTTATGGGAAGCTATTTTTCCTATTTCTGAAGAACTGTGGGCAATTCATTGGCAGATCTTGTTCTTGCAGTCAAGTATCTCCTTTTTTTAATGAGGACTGATGCCATCCCATAGGGCAAAAAGGCCTTTGAACGCATCAATAGCCTGACCTTCAAAAAATCTCTGGACATGAAGGCGCGACTGGAGGAAGCCATCTTAGGCACTATTGGGGCACGTCAAGAAATGGTTCGACGCAGCCGAGGTGAGACTAGCCAAAGAGCATGGGACAATGGAAGGCACCAGCACAACTTTGCTTCCCCAGTTCCCTCTCCCCACAAGATGAACCACCATTTCTGGGCCATATTTATTGCAAATTTAGGTAGTAAAAATTCTGAAGAAAATAAACATCGGATTTGATTTTCTTTAGTTTTCAGATCAGTTCAAATAGAAAGAATTAAGAAAGAAGCTTCTATTTGTTGTAGTGCTATGGAAATGGATGCTTAATTAAAGACATCCTGATTTTTCAGTATTGCACCATGATAAAATCCGATTTGTAGTAAGGAAGTTCTGTTAGAAGTAAAATCAAGAACCCAGATGGGTCTCCCATCCTATTGCAGAGAGGAAGAGGCTGGTCATTTAAGCACTTTCCCCTCAAAACACATTTTGTATTTATGCAGTGGTGAAAGCCAGATCCTTTCCCCCCTTTTCTCAGCAGAGCGCAATCCTTTTGGAAACCAAGAAAATGTTCGCTGGAGGAAGAATATTGCTCACTGGAGACAGAATTCGGACAAGGTGGACAAGTGCGTTTGTGGGCAGTTCTGGCATATCTGCACATTGGTTGGAAATATGTGGAAGAGGCCTTCATCCTGCAGTGGATAGACAATGGCTAGAATGTTGTTGTTGTTGTTGATGATGATGATGATCTGCACATTATGCTCCTGAGCAGTCAGTGTGATACACATTGAGTGGCCACATGTACTTCGGAAAAGCTGGATTTTTTTTCTCCTTTTCATTTATTAGTTACATGTACACATTTCTTCCAAAAAGAAGAAAAAAAATGATTTGATGATTGCATGTTACTTTTCAGAGCCACTTCATTGGGCTTTTCTTATTCTAGCAGCTGTATGAGTGGAAGCCTCTGGAAGTAACACAAAAAAATTAAATAATGCACTTCTCAAGTCAGTTCAAAATTGGGAGATAAGGATCCTAGTCTTAGCTTCAGCTCTTTCTGTGAGTCTCAGAGGTTTCCTTCAAACCCAAACAGCAGTAATGCAGCCTTTACTCTTTGAAATCTTCCCTTGTAATCCAAATTTTACCTTTCCCAATATGAATGAATTCATAGTACAATAATACTATAAATTAGTTCAGTAGTACAATAGTAACCTTTCACTGCACCTAAATGTGTAAATCATAAGAAAAGCCCTACTGGACCGGGCCTATTGAGTCCAGCATTCTGTATCATAGGCTACCTGATATCATTCTGTATTATCCAGCATTCCATATACTACCATCAGATAGATGCATTTGGAAAATTTCCAGCCAAGACTGGAAAACTATGGTCTTATTCTACAGTCACACATACAAGTCATGTCCCAGCAAACAGTATTCAAGTGGTTTTTTTTACTTCTGCTTCTCTGTCCATAGCCTTCCATTAATTCAACAGCCTAATTTTATTGCCATTTGGTCATTTTTCTTGGGGAAGGATAAGCCAACAGTTTTGGGGCAGCCAGTTACTTTCACAGGACATGTCTTGTGGGGGACTCCCTTTTAGGAAAAGTCATTCTGCCCTTTGGCTCTGAAGGCA
Source organism: Azemiops feae (assembly GCA_023970755.1). Taxonomy (NCBI): domain Eukaryota; kingdom Metazoa; phylum Chordata; class Lepidosauria; order Squamata; family Viperidae; genus Azemiops; species Azemiops feae. Next base: position 673,456 of record JALGBA010000034.1, on the reverse strand, counting down.
AATGGGGTGGCTCAGTGATCAGAAAACAACTAAATAACTTTGCAAACTTGGGACATTTTGCATGACTAGATATTAATCTAACGTTCACTTTCTTTATCACTTGCATAGATCAAAGGAAGAGATAGAACATGATGCGTTGGTAGATGGAAACCTGGCTACAGAGGCTAACATGGTGGTGCTGGATACCCTGGAAATTATTGTGCAAGTAAGATCTAGCCTTGCTATTACTCATTACGATAAAGCTTTGAGTTTCAGTAAATCTGTCTTGTCCTCTAAATGTGAGGGCTTCCACTATCTCTGTTGTGGAGCATTCAGAACTGGTCTTAAAGAGAAAGGATTCTGCTTCCCAAAATGTATCTGATGAGTTTAGCTCATGAAAATGGGATAGGAGGTGAGAGAGAGTCAGGCAGAGTTTCCCAAAAGATATGGATAACATAAACCAAAACACACTACATTTATTACAATTCCTGTGTCTATAATAATAACTTGGTTATTCCTAGTCATGATGGTTCTCAGAAACACATTGTTGAGCAAAATCAAATTAATATGCTGGGTAAGGCCTGAAAATAAAGGATGAATGGGTGACATGTAGAAACCAAGTTGGGCCATAGACCTTAAGAAGCAAAACATATCTATGACATATAGGAGCTTCTCTAGGTTTTACTAGTGACAGTAACTGAAGTACTAGTACTTACTTAAGACAGCATTCTGTCTTAAATGAAAAACCAGATCCAGTAGTACTAAATAGGTTCTCCCAAGCCCTCATATTACTAGCCATACTGAAGTCTGTTCGTTTCTTTGCCTGCAAGCCGAGTTCATATCTTTTTTAAAAAATATATATTTTATTAGATTTTTATAGGGATGGGAAGGAGGAAGGTAAGTAAGGGTATAACATAGGGTAAAAGACAAGGGTTAGACCAAGGGTAGGGATAGGTACAATAATGGGGTTACCCCCAACAGTAAATCAACGCTTTAACAAGCAGACTATCGTCCGGGTATACATGTTAAATATGCATAGTTAACATAATACTAAAAAGCTATAGTAAATAAGTTTATCACTAATATTAATAAAAAAATTGCCAATACATATCATTCATTCTATGAATAACAATAATTAATATACTATTGATAATATATTACTAACTGAAAATAATAACTTGTAAATACTAATATATTGCTTATTAATTTTAATTACTTATAAATAAGAGTATTCAACGCAAACAGTTAACATAAAAATTAAGTAAAAAAAATCATATATCCTATTTAATTTCATAACCTTTTTTCATTCTGTCGTATTGCTAACCATTGATAGAATTTTTCCCATGTTTTAAAATAAATTGTGTCTTCTTTCTCTTTGATTTCTAAAGTTAATCTATCCATTTCTGCACATTCCAATATTTTCGTAATAATAATCTGATTAGGTGGTAACTTCATTTTTCCAGAATTGGGCAAATGCTATTCTCGCGGCTGTTAATACATGTAAACTTAAGTATTCGTTCTCTTTTCCATAATTAGCTCCTAGTATTCCTAGTAAAAACAGTTCCGGTTTAAATTCTATCTGTATCTTAATCATCTTTTCTAACCATATATGAATATTAAACCAATATTTCTTTGCATTAGGGCATATCCACCAGATATGATAATAAGTCCCTGGTTTTTGTTTACATTTCCAACAAGTATTTGGTACATTTTTAAACATTTTCTCTAATCTGACTGGTGTCATATGCCATCTAGAAAACATTTTATATAAATTCTCCTTATATGCGGCTGCTTTAGTAAGTTTAATATTTCGATCCCAAAGTTTTTGCCAGTCTTCTAAATTTATAGAATATCCAAAGTTCTTTGCCCATACTATCATCGTTTCTTTTACTTGTTCTTCTTCCATCTTCCATCTTAGCAGGAATTTGTAAAGTTTTTTAATCAAGTTTTCATCTGTTTTTAGCAATATTTTATCTAGAGGTGTTTGTTCTTTATAAAATCCCATAGATTTTACATCTTTTTCATATCCTGTCTGGATTTGCAAATAAGACCACCATGTTAAGTCAATACCCTGTTGCTGAAGAACTTGTCTGTCTTTAAGTTTTCCATCTTTGTCCAAAATGTCTTTATAACTTAACAAGTTTATCATAGTTAATTAAATTTGGATAAGCAAAGGCTTCCATTGTCGAAAGCCACTCAGGTATTTTCATGTAAATTTTGTGTTTAATTCTTTCCCACTCTGAGAGCAATACATTTCTTATGGCATGATTTTGAAAATATTTATGTACTTTATTTTTCTCATACCACAAAAACGCATGCCAACCTAATTGCAAATCATGTCCCTCTAAATAAAGAAGTCGTTTATTTCTCAGTGTAATCCATTCTTTGAGCCAAAGCAAAATGGTTGCCTGGTAATAAAGTCTCCAATCCGGAAGCCCAAAGCACCCTCTATCTTTGGAATCTTGTAATAATTTGATTTTAATTCTTGCTTTTTTTCCTTGCCATATGAATCTCATTGTTGTAGCATTTAATTCATCAAAGAATTTCTGGCTCAATTTAACAGGGACCGTTTGAAATAGAAAAATTAGCCTAGGTAGAATGTTCATCTTAACGGTCGCTATCCTTCCTAACAATGATAATTGAAGATTTTTCCATTTCTCCAACTCCACTTTTATTTGTTTTAGTAGTCTCTCATAGTTGTCCTCTTTTATTATTGTATATTTTGAAGTTAAGTGGATACCTAAATATTTAACTTTTTTAGCTATTTGAAGATTTGTCTTATTAGCAAATTGGATTTTTTGTTTGTCTGTTAAATTTTTCGTTAGTACTTTAGTCTTTTCCCTATTTATCTTCAACCCCGCCACTTCTCCAAATTTCTCTATTTTCTGCAGGAGTTTAGTAGCTGTTTCCAATGGCTCCTCCAAAATAAAGACTAAATCATCTGCAAAAGCCTGTAATTTATATTTTTGGTCTTTTATCTCCAGTCCTTTGATCTCCATGTCTTGCCTAATATTCCTAGCCAGCACTTCCAGTGTAAGAATGAATAACAAAGGAGACAATGGACATCCCTGTTTTGTGCCTTTTTTAATTTCAAAGCTATCTGTATAATCTCCATTCAAAAGTATCATTGCTGATTGTTTATTATAAATTGCTTGAATTGCGTTTATAAAGTTTTCACCAAACTCCATCTCCTTCAACTGTTGGAACATAAATTGCCAATTAAGATTATCAAAAGCTTTTTGTGCATCAAGAAATATAAGCGCCAATTGTTTCCCTGGATGATTTTCATAATATTCCAAAACATTTAAAATAATCCTTAAATTATTTTTTATCTGCCTTTTTGGGAGAAAGCCATTTTGGTCCGAGTGAATAAATTCAGTCAAGAATTTCTTCATTCTTTCTGCCAATATTGCAGTGAATATTTTATAATCCACATTTAATAACGATATTGGTCTATAATTTTTGATTTGTGTAAGATCAGTGTCTTCTTTAGGTATGAGGGAAATGTTGGCTTCTATCCATGAATTTGGTATTTTTGTCTCTGAGAGAGCTTCGTTACAAAGGTCTTTCAAAATCGGGCTAACAATGTCTTGTAGAGCTGTATAGAATTCTGCAGGGAGATCATCCAGTCCCGGAGTTTTATCCTTCTTTTGCCTTTTTATCGCCTCTGTAATCTCCATCATTGTTATCTTCTCATTTAACCTGTATTGCATATTCTCTGGTACCTTTGGGAGATTCGCTTCTTTTAAATAGTCCTGTATTGCCTCATTCGACACCACCTCAGTCTTATAAAGTGTCTCATAATAAGCTTTAGTAATTTTTTAAATTGCGTCATTGTGGCAGTATAATTGGCCCTTTGAATCTTGTAGCTTACTTATCAGTCTTTTTTCTCTTTCTTTTTTCAATTTATATGCCAGCCATCTTCCCGGTTTATTAGCATTTTCAAAAAAAATCTGTTTACATCGTTTAACCTGTTGTGCCCTTATATCCATCTCCAGTAAATTTAATTTGTGTTTTATTAATTCCATTTGTGTCTTCAACTTTTTCTTTTGTGGATCATTTCGTAGCTCCAGTTCCAAGTTACTAAGTTGTTCTTTCAGCCTAAGCGGTGTTTGTTTCTTTTCTTTATTCTTTTTGGCAGCGTAAGTTATAGCCAAGCCCCTAAAATAGGCTTTCGCCGTATCCCTTACATTTTGAATGGAGGTTTCTTCTTTCTTATTTTTTTTTTTTAAAAAATCCATTTCTTTCATTGCAAATTGTAAGAATTCTTTTTCTTTCAATATAGCTTTATTCAACCACCATCTTAGTTTCTTCCTGGATCCTTTCCAAGTCATTTTAATTGGATTATGATCTGCCCAAATATTAGGTTCTATTTCAATCTCCTGTATCATAGTCTTTAGATCATAAGAAGTCCATATCATATCAATTCGTGACCAGGATTTATGCCTATTTGAATAAAATGTATATTGTGCTTTATCTGGGTTCATTTCTCTCCATATATCTTGTATACATAATTCATCTTTCATCTTTAGAAAAGGTTTAGGTAGGGTATTTCCCCCTTTTTCCCCTTGTTTGTGGCTTTTATAATCCTGTTTTGCATCAACTATCGCATTAAAGTCTCCAAGTATACAAAGATTTTGATAGTTTAATTCCATTAGTTTATCATGTAATTGCTGGAAAAATTGATCTTGTTTCTCATTGGGGGCATATATCGCAATCATCAAAATTTGTTTTTGATTCCATGTAATTTCCACCATTAATAGTCTTCCTTCATCATCAGTGTAAATTTGTTTTGGATTCATCTTTTCTTTTATATAGAAAGCTACCCCTCTTTTCTTTTGCAATGCCGAAGAAAAATAAAGTTTGCCTATTTTTGGTTGTTCTAAAAATCTAAAGTGTTGTCTTTTAATATGCATCTCTTGAAGACAAATTATGTCCATTTTCAATTTTTGTAGTCTATAAAATATTTTACTCCTTTTTGATGGGGAGTTAAGACCATTTATATTCGTTGAAAAAATTTCAATCTCTTCCATGATTTTAATTGTTTCTTGATCTCAATCTTCTAGGAGAGCTTATCTGTCTCTGATCTTTGGGCCTTACATCTTCTTCTGATTGAGTGTTTTTGGGTTCTTCCTCCTCTGTTTGTCTCGATGCTCCTGCGTCTATCGTTTCCTCTGGTTTCTTGGATCCAACATCGCCTTCTTCCAAAAAGGTTCTATGATTGTTAAAAAATTCCTCTGCTTTAAGTGGAGTATCCAATCTATATTTTTTTGAATCCCAAAAGATTAATAATCCTTCTGGGACCAACCATCTAAAATTCACTCCTTTATTAAACAATTTCCTTGTTAAAAATTGATATTCTCTTCGGGCTTCTCTAATTCTTTTCGGAATCTGTTTAAGAATTACAAGTTCTTTATCTTTATATTTCAGTGGTTGGTCTCTTATTGCTCTCAAGATCTCATCTCATGTAGATCTTTTGAGGAATCTTACGTGGACCTCCCTGGGAACTCTATATCTTCTTGCATAGTTTGAATTGACTCTAAAAACCTGATCCATTTCTTGTTTCATTTGGTCCAGTTCCATTCCAAGTAATTCCGCCAATAACTCGCTCATTAACTCTAACAAATTCTCATCCTTCTCTTCTATAATATTTTGGAATCTTAAGAAGTATGATGCTCTTTCCATCTCCATGACAGCTATGCTGTCTTCCAATTCCGCGTTAGCTTGCGCCAATCTCTGATTCTCATCTTGCAAAGCTTCTAGTTTCTGATCAGCCACCACTGACTTATCTTCTATTTTTTGCATTCTTTGTTGTGTGTCTGTCATCGCCTGTTGAAAGGTTTCCATTTTTTGATCCATTTTAAAAAGGTCATTTTTCAAGTCTTCATAATTTTTTTCCAAATCTTTTTTCATTTCCATTTTGGAATCTGCAATTGCTTGGAGTATCGCTTGAGTATCTTTTTGTTGAGTTTCCTGTTGTAAATATGTAGTGATTGATTTTTGGGGGGCTGGGCTCACTGAGGTTGAGGCGGGGGCCGAAGAGCCCTTCTTCACCCCTTTAGCCAAATTTGAGGCACTCATCTTCTAATTGTTGTATTTATTTATAATCCACTAAGGAGCCCAATGGCTAGTTATAATCCACCAGGGGGCCCGATGGCCAATTGTAATCCAGTGCCCTCCTATTATCAGGAGACAAGGCAGACGTAATTTGAAAAAGAGAAAAAAAAAGGAGGAAAATAATAATAATAATAATAATAATAATAATAATAATAATAATAATAATTCCAACGAGGAGATGGTTAAAAAAAAAAAGGAGAAAAACTTCCACAACCATCCAAAAGGTAGGGCAAGTAGAAGAAAAAACAAACAAAATGATCAAAAGGGGAAAAAAAGGTGTATTTATATCCAAAGGGAAGACCAAAAAAAATAAAAAAATAAAAAAATTATTTTATAAAAAAGAAAATTATTATTAAAAAAGGGAAAAAAAGAGAGAGAAGAAAACCGTATCCAATTTATGATCCAATTATAAATTTGAAAATTTAATCCACAACCACCCCAAAAATAAGAAGAAGAAAAAGAAAAAGGCCCAAAAAATAAATTCTCTTCTCTTATATTTTCCTTGCTGTAGGGAATATACAGCTGGCCAAAGAGGCCAGACACTCACAGACAAAGAAAAAAAAAACACTCCCTCTCAGTGACTTTTAAGAGAGATAGAGATAGAGATGTCTGGGCATACAGCCAAAAGTCTGGGCGTTGAACCAAATATTGCAGCTGAATAAAGAAAGCTGCCGGAGAACAAAGAGAGAAAAAGTTACAATATAGCCACTAGGTGGTTAAAGGAAAAAAAAAAGTATCCAAGGGTGGAAACACAGTTTAAAAGATCTTTAAAGTTAATAAAAAGAACAGAGAAAAGCAGTTAGAGTGGCATTTCCCACTTACTATATCTTCCTTTCCTTCCAAAAATGAAATGTTTTCTCCAATTAAAAAGTTTTAAAGTAGTCCAAATTAAATCTTCTTAAAATCACTTAAACCGCCGCTTATACGGGAGAGGGGGAAGAAAATCCACCTCCTTTCTCCCTTCAAGCTTCCAGCTTCAAGTTAAAGACAGGCTTTTTCTTTTTTCAATAAAGTCCGCTTCACAAAGAGAAAAGCATAGTCTCACCCGGCCCGACTGCTTGCCTTCCAAATCAGCTGTTTTCTGTCTCCGAAGATCAGCTGTGAATGGCGACTCGCATGAATGTGATCCGCCTTTCTTTTGCTGGTTCCAGGGGCTGCTTTGGGTTCCGTGAGCCGGCTCCTGCCGGCTCCCGTTCCTCAAAGGTTCGCCCTTCAGTGGCCACCCCTCCAGGGTGGCATTTAGCCCAAACGGGCCCGCCAGCGAAGAAATTTCGGACCCGGGGAGCGGAGCCTTATTTCCCCGGGTCTACGGTCAGCGACATCACCGGAAGACCAGTCCCGAGTTCATATCTGGATGTAAAAATCCTAGACATAAACTCTATAAAGGGATCCCACAATTTAGAAGGGACTTAATTGGTCTGCATTGCATTTCAAGGAAATTCTGTATCAAAGGAAATATAGTGCTGCTCAAACATTGTGCCAAATAGTTTTATTTATCATCTACTTCACATAAGGAATCTGCTGACAATAAGGTAGGAAATAGCTTTCTTTTAAATTTTAAAAAATATTATATTTCTTGTGATAAAATGTTTCCTTGGAACACATTGGGAATCTCATTTACTTGTGCAGCTGTCATTTTTGTTCTTTGTTCTACTCCTACATTGTAATAAAGTATGTGTAATAGCATGAAACCCTCCTTCTTTGCTTCTATATAGCTTTCTTCATTCTGCAGTGCTATCTAATGAATTCATTTTTTTTCTTCCTTCCCCTCCCCTGCAGACAGTGTCTGAAACCAAGGAGAGTGTCCTGGGTGGGGTGCTTAGGGTGCTTCTTCACAGCATGGGCTGTACACCTAGTGCTGCCTTCTTGCAACACTGCTTTGCCACCCAGAGAGCACTAGTGAGCAAGGTGAGTCTGCTTGGTGAGGAAAGTCTCGCCGAATGCAGTTAGAATAGAATAATAGCTTCACTGTCACTTTAAATGTACACTAATCAGCATATATTAAAATGAGATTTCGTTGCATACAGTTCTCAAAGGGTAACCACCTCCAATATACACTTCATAAACATGACAAATAAATAAATAAAATAAAATAAATTATGCATATACCCACATACACACAGTTATATGGCCCAGAGAAACAACACAGTCTAGTTCGGATGTATATGGTGAGAAAAACGAGTCTTGCGAGTTTACCAGACGGATGGCATAGGGAACAAAGCTGTTACAGAATCTGGTAGTCCTGCTAGAAATACTTTGAAACCTCCTCCCAGAGGGGAGCAACAGAAACAGACCATGAAGTGGGTGTGTGGGGTCTCTAACAATGCTTTGAGCTCTAAGCACGTAGCACTTATAAGCAGTGTCCTGAATAATGGGAAGCAGGCTTCCTATAATCTCAGCTGTCCTTACCACTGTCTGTATGGACCTTCTATCTGAGGCACTGTTGCCACCAAACCAAACAGTGATGCAGTTTGTTAAGACATTCTCAATCGTGCCTCTGTAAAAAGCGGCCAGGAAGAAGGAGAAAGATGTCCTTCCTTCCAGTCAATCTGCAACTTTTGCAAGGATCATGATCTGCTAGGGGACATCTTGCTTGCTTTCTGCCCATCCTTTACAACAAACAGAATGGGTATACTCTAGCCCCCTTGATTAAACAATGACATTGTCTTTTCTCTTGCAGCACCTGCTCTTTAGAATAGTATCCTTCTAGAATAACATTTCCCACCTTAGCCATTTTAAGATGTATAGGCTTCAGGTCTTCAATTCTGGGAGTTGAAGTTCACACATCTCAAAATAGCTAAGATTGGGAAACACTGCTCTAGAGATTTGTATAACTTCTACCCTGATTTATGTTCAAAAACTCCCTGAAAACCTGGTTGTTGCCTCAAGCCTTGAGCCCTTATAGGATTTCATTTATTTAAAGGATTATCTTTTCAGATATGTTAGTTGGGGTTTCTTATTATTTTATTATTTTTATTATGTTTTAATGCTGTATGTTGCCCAGAGTCTTATAGAATTGGTGGTCTTCCACATCTGTTAAATAACAAATTAGAAAAACAATTTTTATCATTGTCAAATCAGATAACTTGAATCCCATTCTTACAGTTCCCTGAAATGCTTTTTGAGGAAGACACTGAACTGTGTGCTGATCTGTGCCTGCGTCTCCTACGCCACTGTAGTAGCAGAGTAGCCATCATTCGCACCCATGCAAGCACCTCACTTTACCTTCTCATGAGACAGAACTTTGAGATTGGCAATGTAAGTGCTATTGGAAAAAGGGGTGTATGTGGGAGCATTAAGGGGTAGGTCAGTTCCCCCATATAAGGGAGAAAAATATATATAAAAGCAATAAAATATTTATGGTAACCCAAAGCCTTATAGAAACTGAAAATGTCACCTTTTCAAAATGCAATGAGCCATCATCATTTCCATTGTGCTTGTTTGCAAAGCGCTTAGCACTTTGGGGCATTTGCCCTAGAGGTTTTTGCCTTGTGTTGGTCAGCCGAGGGGGCTAAGATGATGAAGAAAGCAGGGATTTTCTTTTCTATGTATGTTTGAAATTTTGTTAACGCTAAAGAGAAATACCTTTCTAGCACCCTTTTTGAAACTTTCTTGTAAAGAACTTTGCCCGAGTGAAGATGCAGGTCACCATGTCCCTCTCCTCACTTGTGGGAACATCTCAGAACTTCAATGAGGAGCACTTGAGGCGCTCACTGAAAACCATCCTTACCTATGCTGAAGAAGACCCAGAATTGCGAGAGACAACTTTTGCTGAGCAGGTATTTCATGCAGTCCCATAAATTGCCAGCAAAAGATTTGGGGCAAGACTTGGGCCTTGCCTTGGTTTGCCCTTACCCAGCTAGAAATGTTACCTTTTTCTTTAAGACCCAAAGAACTTAAAACATTGCATTTGCCTTTCTTTCTTTCTTTCTTTCTTTCTTTCTTTCTTTCTTTCTTTCTTTCTTTCTTTCTTTCTTTCTTTCTTTCTTTCTTTCTTTCTTTCTTTCTTTCTTTCTTTCTTTTTCTTTCTCTCTCTCTCTCTCTCTCTCTCTCTTTCTTTCTTTCTTTCTTTCTTTCTTTCTTTCTTTCTTTCTTTCTTTCTTTCTTTCTTTCTTTTATCCTCCCTTTATTATTTTTTATAAATATCTCAAGGCAGCAGATATAACTAATGCCCCTTTCTCCTCCTATTTTCCCCACAACAACAATCCTGTGAGGTGAGTTGGGCTGTGAGAGAGTGAGTGGCCCAAAGTCACCCTGCCAACATTCATGGGGCCTGCTGCTGCCACCGTTGCCCCATCGCTCACTGTGGCTAGAGTTGGCTGGTCAGCAGGGGGTGCCACCTTGGCCAGGGCTTCTCATGCTTTGAGGTTGCCAAAAGCTCCCCTCAACTTTATGGCTTGCTCCAGCATCCAGTCCTCTCGGTCCAGCTTGCCTGCTATCGGTTCTTCCTCCAGCTCCTCCAGCTTTACTTAGACATTTGTAACTAAATAAATTGTCAGACATACCCCAATCTGATCCCTTAGGAAAAAAAGACCCTTGACCCCATTTGATTGAAGCGAAAGGTTCTTTTACTAAGAAGATGACGGCTGCAGTAAAGTCAGGCGAGCTCTGGGTTTCCCATGCTCAAAAGATACAGAAAGGTTTTCTCTCATCCCAGCCCTTCCCCCCTGTAACCAGTCCATCTTCAGCCAGTCGGAACTTGAGAGGTTTGGGGGTAATCCACATTCTTTCTCAGGATGCCTGGCCTTGGATGCTGGTACAAACTGGTTGCAAGCTTCTCTGGTCTTTATCACCTGTCATTCCCCCCTCCCTATTTCCCATTACTTACACACACTTTATTGCCATCTATCCTTCTCTCCTCCCTGCTTCTAGTCTTTCATGGCAGGATGCCTGGGTGGCACCAACCCGAGCCTGGCAGACCTGACAGTAGCTTTAAGTGAAGGAAACCCAAAGACAGTACTTGGGAAAATTACGTAAAGGAAAGATAGCTACTGAAATGTTGATTTTAATGAGGAAATAGAGAACGAGACCGTGAGCGAAGAGGAAGGCAGTATTTAGTGGGCACATCTAATATAGATAAAATACAGATAGGAAATGTGATCTGGGGAGAAATTGAAGGATGGAATAGATACCTGAACAAATTCCACACAATTACAGCATTTTAAACTTTATAAAAATTATTCATATAAATAAAAGTTTTTCTTCAAGACTACGTAATGACCAATTTTTTTGATTGGTGTACAGAGTAGTAATATGCTTGCCAAAAGGAAGGGCTTGACTTTCTAAACATTTAGTACTATTACAATGGAGATAAGTGTTTCTGTTTATTCCAGACATGAAATAAAAACATTTTGCATGATAACAATAAGATTTCCATGACTAAATAAAAAAAGAAAATGGTTACCTTGCAGGCGTCTTCAAGCTAGTATCTACCATGTTTACATAGATTTTTACAAATAGTTTTTCATTATCGCTCATAAAGAAATTGCTTTCTCCTTTTCCTGTTCAGGTACAAGATCTTGTCTTTAACCTGCACATGATCCTGACAGATACAGTAAAGATGAAAGAGCATCAGGAGGATCCAGAGATGCTTATAGACCTTATGTATAGGTAAGGTCACTGTCAGTGCCTCAGTAGCGGAAGCAATAGGAATACTCCAGAATAGTTTACTTTCACAGCCTTAATTCTTTGCTGGATATTTCCCAGAGAGTCAAGAAAAAGGAAGCAGTTCCAGATGCAGCTATCCTGATTTCTTTGTCTTATTTCATAGTCCTTTTAGGGAATGTTCAGAAATGACATTTGGCATTAAGTTCATTAGTTGGATATTGGCAGCCACTATGAGCCTTCACCAAAAATAGCTTACTTAGTAAAAAATAAAAGAAATGTTGCTCGGTACTGGTTTTATTGAGATCAGCCTCTGTCAAAGCCAATAAAGGGTAATTAATAATAGAAAGGAAGAGGGAGGCTTGGGTTTTCATAACTTTACTGTAAAGGCATCAGGCATTTTGAGCCTGGAAAAGAAGAAGTGCACAGCTGTTAAGGAATATCAAAGGAGTTGGAAATATCTTTTCTCATTTTCATCCTACATGAATTACTAGGCTGCAACTCCACTTAGAGGTTTGGGGCTAGAACTCCCATTATTTCTGCTGATGGGGAATTACAACCCAAGACGGGCAAACAGTTGGGAAAAACTGTTAACCAATATAAGCAGAAAGGCACTTGTCTTCCATTTAAAACACTGAACGTGTCTGCTTTTAAAAGGTAGAAAAGGTACAAAATGAAACTAAGGAACATAGCAATGTCATTAGAGATCACCATGTAGATATTCATGACAAAAACTGTCCACCTTACATACTGTAAGAGGGGAAGAAAGGCGTAGTAGACGTGCAGAAAAGTTAAGACTTTTGTCCCTGACCATAATTTGCTTCTCAGGATAGCCAAGGGATACCAGGCGTCACCCGATCTGAGGCTGACATGGCTGCAGAACATGGCGGCAAAGCATTCCGAACGTGGAAACCATGCAGAGGCAGCACAGTGTTTGGTGCATTCTGCTGCACTGGTAGCTGAATATCTGAGTATGTTGGAAGACTGCCGCTATTTACCAGTGGGCTGTGTCACTTTCCAGGTAAGAGAAGAAGGCAAGAGCAGAGCATTTGCTGTAAAAGGACCAAACCACTATGTCAGAGTAGTGCAACACCTCTACCCATTTACTCTGTACTTTTATATATGCTATTGAAAGAAAACGTTTTAGGTCCTTCCAAGTTTTCTCAAGAGAACCAGAAACCAGAACCAAGCTCACTTTCCTCAATAGAACCAGAAATAGAGACCTAATAAAGTCTCTGTGTTTCAAGGAAGTTATAGCTCAGAGGACTTTAATCTGATTCCCTAAAGATATTTTGGAATTCAGTTTATGAGCTAAGGATAATATGGTCAGCAGCTAAAAATTATGGGAGTTTCAGCCAAGATATCTTGAGAAGACCAAGTTGCCCACCTCAATTCTAGATTGAGTTATTCCTCTCCATCTGAATAGCTTTGGGAGAACGAGACAGTAAAAGAAGAGCTTTACAGAATACAAAATAACAGAGTTGGAAGGGACCATACCATTCCAGAGAAATAGCTGTCCAGTCTCTTCTTAAAAATGTTCAGTGATGGTGTCAGGTCCCCAAATACTTATTGTTTTCCCTGCATATGTGCTCTTGTTTTGGGCCCTGCCATTCTGTTGGGGGGAGGCGGGAATTTGCTTTCACTTGGGATAGCTTTTGCTTTCTACCTTTCCTCTCCCACCTCTATCCACTTGAGAAAAGACTGTGTCTCCCTTATTAGGGAGACAGTTACAGAGAAACGAAACTGGAGAAGACCTTGAAATGCGCGCCAACTGTGCCAGTTACCCACATATCGTGCCACCTGTGGATTGGCTGGATTTCAAATGGACATTATACTCTGGTGGGAGGAGGAATACTGCTGGTTTAACTATACCGTTTTAGCGGGATTTTCCCCAGATCTCGCCTTGACTTCCCTACTGTCACTAACCCCTAATAAAAGTTTCCTTTTGAGACAATGCCTGTTTCAAGAGTTCTGCTTTCTTGGATGGTTAGCTGAGGTGGGTCCTTACATAAGGCGAAATCTTACTCAACCCGGAGAAGCTGCTGCCCTACCGGCAACTGAATTTCACATGGAGGAGGCAGAGAAATGGGCCGAAAATCTCCTATGCTTGAAACCAGATGAAAGCCTCTCCAGGGACCTGGAAGAAGCTGAGCCTTCTGGCAAAGAAGACCGATTGTCAGAACCCATTCCTATTTCATTTCTACCTATCCCCTCTGACTCAAAAACAAATCTCACCTTTCCCTGGGTTCTGCCATACTCCCAAGGGGGAGGGGGGATGTGCCTGCGGGGTTATTGCTTTCCCTTCCTCTATTCGCTACAATGTAACCTTTTGCTTCGTTTATTGCCTCTGTCCACTGCCCGCTACAATGTAACAATTTGCTTCATGCACTGTATCTCTCTCTGAACTTTCTTCTCCCTAACCTGTCAGCTAAGAAAAGTGGGGGAGAAAGAAATACAACCTCCGGAGCCTGGCTTATTTCTCCGTTCTCAAAAGAAGGTGCAAAGAGCCGCTTGAACATCGCGCTGCAACCAGAGCCGGACTGATGTTATGTCCCCTTTCCCACAATGGACTTAACACCTGGGGATTGGCCGGTTGTGATCTGTCTGGATGAACTGTGGGGTGGGGTTTGCTTGGGGACACTTTAAAGTATCGATCTGTAAGGAAGATCCTGTCTATTATGCCTGCTATCAACTACTCTTAATAAAAGTTCCTATTGGAGGAAACCGTCTCCAAGAGTTCTGCTTTCTTAAGATGTGGGATTGAAGTGGGTCCTTACACCGAGCCAGATGGTCACTCACGGTCGGAAAAAAGAAGGATGGGAAGAAAAAGCTCCAAAAGTCACCCTTACTCAAGGTGGAGGGAAGAAAAAGGCAAAGAAAAAAAATCTAGAACCTGCCCTCCTGATAAAGATGGGGAAAAGGAAGAATTGAAATCAGGGACAATGGAAGCCGTGATGGAGTATGTGAAAAAAGCCCTCAACGAATTTAAGGTGCAGCTGAAAGAAAGCCCCGAATTGGAGGAAGAGTTAGAAGGCGAATCGGAGGAAGAGGAAGAGGAGGTCTGAAGAGGCAGCGGCTGGAGCCCAGGAGGCAGCACCGCGGCAAGGCTGTCCGTCTCAAGGAACCAGAGGCAGACCACCTCAACCAGCCAAGGTGAAACTGATTCCGATAGGAGTCAAGTTTGATGGAGATCCGAAGCGATTGGGGTATTTCCTGGCACAAGTGTTCACCTATATGCAAATCTATGGGAGAACACTGCCTACCGATGTCAAGAAAGTCCAGGTAGTTACCCTAGCTTTGGAAGGTGGAGCAGCTGACTGGATGGTGAGCCTGTACAATTGCAACGCACCTGAATTGAGGAATTTCAACCGTTTTATGGCTGCTCTCTGCAGGCATTTTGAAGACTGGCTGGCAGATAAGAAAGCCCGGGAGCACATAAAGAGTGAAGCAGGGGAGGAGACCAGTTGCTGAGTACACTGAAGAGTTCAGAGAATTGGCCAGTCGCCTTCACTGGCCGGAAGACATTCTGGTAAGCTGTTTACAGGATGGGCTCAACGAAGAGCTTTATAATGCCTGTGTAGCTTGCAGAGCCTTGGGACAGCTGTACGACTGGTGCCTGCTAGCTGAGGAAGTAGAGATTGATCAACGCAAGCACTTACATCGCCCGGTGAGACCAAGCTTCAAGCCGCAGTCAGAGAAGCAAGGGGAGACCTCACAAGGTTCGCCTGTCCCATCTCGCAGCACCGCCTGCTTCAAATGTGATAAAGAGAGACATTGAGCCCTGGATTGCCGCAGGAAGCCACCTGCCAAGAGAGGGGATCGTCTACCAGCTGGGAGACCTCCGAAAATCTCACTGCACCCCAGGGAGACTGCGTTGAGGTCCGAAGAAATCTTAGAGCTTCCCCGGGACCGCGATCGAGAGGGTCAAGCTCCGACTCCACACTACGATGAACCAGAAGGGACGGAAAGCAACTACTAGTACGACCCATTGGTTAGTGGGCCAATTGACCCCATAACAGTGCCCCTAGAACTTTCCATAACTGGCACTGGGAAGACAGTAAAATTAGCCGCCTTGTTGGACTCGGGGTGTACCCGATGCATGATTAGCCCAGAACTAGTGGGGAAAATGGGATACTTCTCAGGAGGCTAAAAACTCCAAATTACCTTCTGCCAATTGGATGGCTTGGTTGTAGGGGGCGTACCCGCCAGCTTTGTCACCAGACTTTTACATATTGACCTGGGGGACCACACAGAGACTCTAGCGTTTATTGTGGCCCTAGGGATGGAGTGGCCATTAGTTCTGAGGCTGGCTTGGTTAAAGAAGTGGAACCCCATGATCAACTGGAGGGAAGGACAGCTAAAATTCCCACGGGGGAGCCCCGCCTGCCTCTGAAGAAAATGGCGGGAGATGTGGATTATGCCACGATTTTGCCTCCGCCCTTGCAATGGAATACCGAGATTTGGCTGAAGCATTCAGTGAACAGAGAGTTGACGAACTCCCCCCTCACCGGCCCACAGACTGTGCTATTGAAATCATTCCAGGGGCAAAACTGCCAAAACCAAAAATGTACTCTATGACTCCCAGAGAATTAGACGAACTGGGAAAGTTCATCAAAAAGAATTTGGAGCAGGGTTTTATAGAGCCAGCTAGACCCCAAGTAGCAGCCCCTATATTATTCAGAGAAAAGAAAGATGGCTCTCTTTATCTGTGCGTGGATTATAGGAGTCTGAATGCTATGTGCATGGAAAACATGTATCCACTACCTTTAATGAAAGTCATGTTAGCGCACTTGTCTAAGGGGAAAGATTTTTCCAAGCTAGACTTGAGAGAACCTTATTACCGCATACGAATAAAGAAAGGGGATGAATGGAAAACTGCCTTCAATTGCCCACTTGGTTGCTTCCAATTTAAAGTTCTCCCTTTTGGACTACAAGGGGCCCCTGCAGTATTCATGCAGTTGATTAATGAAGTCCTACATGATCACCTGTATAAAGGGGTTTTGGTTTACCGTCCTAGATGATATCCTTATTTACACCAAAACCAAAGATGAACACATTAAATTGGTCAGAACAGTACTAAAAAAGCTGCGCTCTGCCAAACTGTATGCCAGACTGTCAAAGTGTGAATTCCACAAAGATCGTATTGATTACTTGGGCTATCGTATATCCAACGAGGGAATAGAGATGGACCCAGAAAAAGTGAGAGCAGTCTTGCACTGGGCTCCTCCAAAAACCAGGAAACAGCTCCAAAGTTTCTTAGGATTTGCAAACTTTTACAGACAATTCATCCCATCTTTTGCACAGATTGCACTCCCAATCACAAACTTATTAAAAACCAGAGGGGGGCATAAGCCAAAGCCCAGTCAACTGTTAAAATGGACAGGAGAGTGTCAAGCAGCTTTTGAGAAACTTAAGAGACTTTTTTCTATGGAGCCGGTTCTGAAACATCCGGACCCAGAACAGCCATTTATAATTCAAGCTGATACCAGCGATGTGGCTGTGGGAGCGGTTTTACTACAGAGAAATAAAGAAGGACAATTGCAACCTTGTGCTTAAACCTCTAGGAAATTATCAGAGACTGAGCAGAGGTGGGCAGCTTGGGACAATGGAGGCATTTCCTGGAAGGGAGTAAAATACCATTTCAAGTATGGACTGATCATAAGAATCTTGAAGCCATGAAAACCCCCAAGAAGCTCTCCCCCAAACAGGCAATATGGTCCTAACATTTCCATTGTTTTGATTTCACTATTCATT
Source organism: Azemiops feae (assembly GCA_023970755.1). Lineage (NCBI taxonomy): Eukaryota > Metazoa > Chordata > Lepidosauria > Squamata > Viperidae > Azemiops > Azemiops feae. The sequence goes on along the minus strand of JALGBA010000034.1, from coordinate 656,002 downwards.
ACCTCCCTGGGGGAAAGAATTTTTTAGCTGACACATTGTCCAGATTACCACAATATAACAGCAAGAAAGCAGAGGTGACTAAACCATTTTTACATCGTCAATTAGCAGCCCCTGTAACCACCAGACCCCAGTCGAAACCTATGGCTCCTGTCGGAAAGACTTTGTTACAGGATTTTAAAACTGCATTAGAGACTGATAGGTGGTTTCGAAACCACAATAACCTATGTGTGTTAAAAGATGGATTGGAGGAAAACTCTTATGTCCCAGCAGTCTTAAGGCTTAAAGTAATTCAAGCAGGGCATGACTTAAAAACTGCTGGACATTTTGGATTTGTAAAAACCTTACATCTCATTAAAAGGCAGTTTTGGTGGCCCGCATTGAAAAAGAACATAGAAAACTATGTAGCCAGCTGCCCCACATGCGCAGTGGCTAAACGGCAGCAAGGGAAATCCCCAGGACTGCTTCAACCGGTAGCAAGTCCGTCAGCACCCTGGAGAGAGATCTCTATGGGTTTTATTGTGGAATTGCCTGAAAATGCTGGAAACACTGTCATTTGGGTCGTAACAGATTTCTTCTCTAGACAAGTTCATTTCATCCCATGCCCCAAGATCTCAACTGCAAAAACTTTAGCTAAATTTTTTGTGCAAAACGTATATCGCTTTCATGGGGCTCCACAACATATAATTTCAGACACGGGTTCAATTCACCTCTAAGTTCTGGAAAGCTTTTCTGGACCTGATGGGTTCTAGTCAAGGGTTATCATCTTCACATCATCCTCAAATGAATGGGGGGACAGAGAGAGTGAACTCAGTTCTAGAACACTACCTGAGATGTTGTATTAATTATCAGCAGGACAATAGGTCTGACCTGTTACCATTTGCTGAGGTTGCTTACAATAATGCTGTGCACTCCAGTACAGGTTTCACTCCATTTCAAGTAGCTAATGGTCAAACATTTGCGGCCATGCCCAAACTCCCTACCAAGGAGCCTGAAATCCGCTCTTTGAAGGATTGAATTAAACAGTTACAAAACACCTGGCCAGTAGTCAGGAAAGCTCTGGATGCAGGGAAGCCTATAAGACTCAAGCCGATAAACAGAGGGTGGAGCAAAAACCATATAAAGTTGGAGACCGAGTATAGCTTTCCATGAAGTATTTGCAATCTTTACAACCTTCTAAGAAATTAGGCCCTAAATTTGTTGGACCTTTCCCTGTCAAACGCATCATAAACTCTGTGATGGTGGAATTGGACTTGCCAAAGAACCTATGGAAAATCCACCCTGTTTTTCCACTGCAGCTTACTCAAACCAGAGGTTACTTTTAACCTTGGGCCTCCTGCACCTCCGATACCCACGCCTATCATGGTTGAGGGTGAACAACACTTTGAAATTAAAGACATTTTAGACTCTTGAACACACCATGGGGTGACACAATACTTAGTAGCTTGGAAGAATCTCCCTTCCGTCCAGAATGAATGGGTGTACAAGAAACATGTTAGAGCCCCTAAACTTCTAAGACGCTTCCATTCTCAATATCCTGATAAACCTAATTGATATGCCTATATTGTTTGTTCCCCTTCCTTTTTGTCTTCTAGGTGGATTTTCCGTTCTTCTAGGGGGGCGTATGTCAGGTCCCCAAATACTTATGGTTTTCCCTGCATATGTGCTCTTGTTTTGGGCCCTGCCATTCTGTTGGGGGAGGGGGGAATTTGCTTTCACTTGGGATAGCTTTCGCTTTCTACCTTTCCTCTCCCGCCTCTATCCACTTGAGAAAAGACTGTGTCTCCCTTATTAGGGAGACAGTTACAGAGAAACGAAACTGGAGAAGACCTTGAAATGCGCGCCAACTGTGCCAGTTACCCACATATCGTGCCACCTGTGGATTGGCTGGATTTCAAATGGACATTATACTCTGGTGGGAGGAGGAATACTGCTGGTTTAACTATACCGTTTTAGCGGGATTTTCCCCAGATCTCGCCTTGACTTCCCTACTGTCACTAACCCCTAATAAAAGTTTCCTTTTGAGACAATGCCTGTTTCAAGAGTTCTGCTTTCTTGGATGGTTAGCTGAGGTGGGTCTTTACAGATGAAGCATACACAAATTCTAGAGGCTAGCAGTTCCAGTGATTAATTGTTCTCACTGTCAGGAAATTTCGCCATAGTTCTAGGTTGCTTCTCTCCTTGATAGTTTTCCATCTGTTGCTTCTTGTCCTGCTCTCAGGTGCTTTGTAGAATAGATTGACTCCCCTCTTCTCTGTGACAGCCCCTCAGATATTGGAAGACTGCTATCATGTCATTCCTTGTCTTTCTCTTCATTAGACTAGACATGTCCAGTTCCTACAATTGTTCCTCATACAGTTTGTTTTAGCCTCCAGCACCCTAATCATCTTTGTTGCTCTTCTGTGCACTCTTTCTAAAGTTTCAACATCTTTTTTTGTATCATGTTGACCAAAATTGGACGTAGTATTCCAAGTTCTGTTTCTCTCTGACTCGGTCACTCAATAATTTATCTCTGTTTCCAAGAACATATCTTCCAATGTGCTAGAAGAGTCTGCTGTTTCAGATGACATCTTGTCCCCAGATGAAGAGGGCATCTGCTCTGGAAAATTCTTCACGGAACAAGGACTGGTAGGCTTGCTTGAGCAAGCAGCTTCTTCATTTACTTTGGTAAGAACTTCAGATGTGGCATGACTGGGGCTTGCATGAATAATGCACTTATTTCCAACATACAAAAGCATTCTATATTGCCTTGATGATACCTGGCTGATTTACTAGTGGGAGAATAGATAAGGAAATAGCTTGGCTTCCTACACACTGGGGGAAAAATCGTGTCATGGTTTCAGATGTTCAAATTGAGCCATTTTGCTTGCTAATCATTTAGAATGATGTCTGAAGGAGTTCAAATGGCCAGAGAATGGCATAATTTCTGCCCTTCCATATAAGCAGTTCTTGTCTGTATTAGCATAACACATACAAAGCACTCATCACGTAAAGCTGAACCATACTAGATCAGGGATAGAAACCAGGAGCGATCAATATTATGGACAGCATATAGCAGGACATTATGGTTAGAGCTGTTTTCCTAGGAAAAGACTCCTGGCATCTGAGCTTATCAAAAGGCTGGCATGTTTTCCTGCTAGTTGTTGATTTCAGTTCTTGAAGGGTCTATGATAGCCCTAGATTCCTATACAAGAGAGTCTCTAGTTGAGGGAAGACCTAGTAAACCCCTTTTTAGACATGTCAGCCCAATTGATTTCAGGGAATGCATGCAACTGTGGATAAGGCTATTATCCATTTTATCCCTAAAACATGCCTTAAAATAAATTTTAAAATGACAAAAAAAATCTTACATTTCAGTTAGTTATACTTTGCACAATACATTTCCAGCATCAGGACAGAAGGTGGTTGTATAATAGTAACAATTAGATGTTTTCTTCCATGGAACAGAAAATTATTCCTTAAGTAGCCTTTATCAGTCTTGGTACATTCCTTAGAAGAGAAGCATTGCCAGTCTTCTGCAAAGTACTATTTCTGGCGTACCTGCTACCTATCCAGCTAGTTGAAGCACTGACTGCTTCTGCATACCAGTTGTCTCTGGTTTCTCCTCTAAGCCACCTTGCTACTTGCTTCTTAGTCGTCAGAACTGTCCTGATGGGGTGTTCCATGCCTTCTGAATTCTTTGTTCTTCCCAGGGTGGACTTTATGAGGCTGTCAATGAAACCTACAAGATTCTCATTCCCATCCATGAAGCCAACCGTGACTTCAAGAAGTTGGCAGTTCTGCATGGCAAACTGCAAGATGCTTTTAGCAAGATAACTGGCCAGGTAAGAACATTCTGTAGCAGGGTTCATTGCAGTATCTCATTTTAGGAGATGAATTAGGGTGATAATCAAAAGGAGCATTAACTTCTCTCTTTGGATGTTTTCCCAAACATTATTGTGTTCCATTTTATATTGTCTATCAGAAAAAAATAAACACAGGGTAGGTTGGCACATCATTTAAGCTGTAGTTTGTTAATTGTCATAATGAAAAAATACATTAATAGAAGTATTGCATGCAAACCTATAGGAAATAATTCCATTGCACTCTGCACTGGTAAGATTACAGTTGGGTTGTTACATTCAATTCTAAGCATTGTACTTTAAAAAGATCATGGGAAAGCTGGAGCAGGTTCAAAAAAGAGACTAAAGATGATGAGAGTTCTGGAAACAAGCTCCTATGACCACCATGTAAAGGAGCTGAATACATTCAGCTTGCAAAGGAGAAATCTTAAGTGACCTACAGATACACAAAGAGTCTGCCATGTGCAAGAGTGGTGCCAGGTTTTCTGTTAAACCTGAGAGAGGGATAAGAATCAGCAGGTTGAAATGAAAACCTAGGTTGGATATTTGGATTAATTTTCTGACGGTAAGAGCTGTTAAGTGTAGCTTCTGCTTATACTGTAGCTTTTCAAGTGGTATTGGATCTCTACTTGTTAGGGAGGGTTAGTGAATTCCTACTTGGAGCAGGGAATTGAGCTACATAACCAATACGATCCTTTCAGACACATACATCTTATGATTCTTTGGGTCTATAAAATAAGCCAAAATGTTTAGACTCCATACAGTACATGAAATAGAAACCAAATAAGCCACACCATAGTTTAGTTAGTGTGAGTTGAAGACCATATTGAATCCATTTGGATAACTTCATTAAAAGTTTTCACTGCTAAAGTTATGTGGCAGTAGTTTGGATATGACTAAAAGAGTTCCTTGAAGGGGAAATGAGGCATATCATAGATTCCATAAAAAAAATGGATGGACAGGGAAATAAACACTTATTTATACACTCTCAATTTTTCATAAATATTCCATTTATTTCTACACATTTCATTGTATAAATATGGAGGAGGATAAAAAGTGCAGTTAGGAATTGATGAGAACCATGCTAATTTCAGGTATCTTATTCAGCCAATATGGTTTTCCCCTGGGGATAAATATTTCAGTGTCTCAAATTGGTAATTACTATGTTAATTGTATGGTCAGATCCTGCAATTGATTTTCCTTCGTTGTTGAGATCTTAGGGATAGATAGAATGAAGCTAGCTATAAAAAGCCAATTTCTAGCTGATCCATTACAAAGGGGAGGGAATTTTACATTGCAGAATTAACCCTCTCCCCAGCTCTAGTCCTAAAGAACAGGTATTATATATTCAGTTCAAACATACCTTTGGGACTAGCCAGTGATCAATTAGAGACTAAAGGATACTAGGTTCAAAAAATTAACTACCTTTCTTGTACCTGTTTTTTATATTTCCCTGTCTCCTTTATTTTGTCAATCAGGCCTCTGGCTGGGAGGTAGGCTATAATGTGTCTTGCTTCTTGTGTGTTTGTGTGAATGTGCATGCAGCTTTAGTCCTGTAATCTCTAGCTCTTCTCTGTGCATTTATCATTAAACTCTACTACAGCTCTTTTATTACAATTAGATAGCAAAATAATAGAATATCTTATTTATCTTGACCAAACTCTCTTTCTCTCTCTCCCTGTGTGTGTGTGTGTGCGTGTGCGTGCGTGCGTGTGTGTACCTAAATATCACTAAATTGCAGTTAGAAATGAAAACAGTGCAGGGAAACCTATCTGGATCTCATTTCTCATTTACATACCTACATTGTTGTCTTCAGTGTCCCAACTACAAGTAGTTCTTGGTTTACTGCTGCAATTGGAACTGGAAGTGTCATTGCTAAGTCACAGAGTTATAAAGCACAATGTCACCTGACTGCTGCTTAGCGATGACAGTTCTGACAGTTCTGGTTGCTGACGTTAAGCAAAAATTTCTGTATTCTACACACCACCCTTTCTTATAATAGGGAACACTTCCTTTCCATTTTAAATGAAACATTTTATGACTTTGTTTGAATAACCTGCATTATTCCATGCTGTAGACTAGAGAACCTGCAGCCTGGACAATTCCCATTGCAGCTTCATCCCTTTTTTAAAGCTTCTACTGATGAGCTCCTTGATCATCTCCCCACTGGTGGTGCTGCAGTGGGACATTGGTTTTGGGAGGGTATGAAGTGTGACCTATTTCTTAAGAATTGGGGGGAAAGGTGTGCCTTCTTTCTGGGAAACTCCAACCATAGTCAAAGCCACCAACAGCTGAGTAGCATGAATCAGCCACATACCTCTGTTCCAGCTTACCCTGCCTTGTTGTTCTCTCTCCTCGTCTTGCTTATTCTCTATCTTGCTATTGTCTTTGTTCTACTGCTTGAGGGCTCTTGTCTTGTGTGGCTGAAACTTCACAAAACTGGCCACTCCGCACTTTGAATTGTAGAGCATGGCTTTCCTGGCCATGCTCCTCCTGTTCTCCCTTGCCCCATTCCCTCTGCTTCTCAAACAAAATAAAAGCTCTGGGATTCAAGCCTGCCTACAAGGCATGCCTTTTGTCCTATAGCCTATCCAAATGTTTTAGGATTTTCCATGACAGCTCTAAGAAAAGCGGTGTGTATATTCTTCAAAACTATTCATAATGAAATCCAGAAGTAGATAATTCAATTCTTAAGTATCCAAGGCTTCTGAATTTATTTTGTGAAATAAATAACTAGTCTAAAATTAAAAAAAGCTCAGGAATATTATAATGCATGAACAGTGGGGAACACTCTAAAATTACTATTACTAAAATCTGTGTCCTTTCATCATTTTAATTTCAGAATCAATATTAAATTACAATCATCTGGCCAAGGAGGATTTGTGTGTGTGTGTGTGTGTGTTCCAATTTACAAATTAAGGAAGTATTGCACTAGAAGTGCTTCAAAAGATGCCCTTCTAGAAATGGTTGCTGACCTCAGTTTACAAAGAAGGAGTCCTTTCTTGAGAAAGAATAGAGGTTTCAGAAACAGCCTCCAAGTTCTTTGTTTTGGCAAAGAAAATGGAACAGCTCAACCATGAACCTAAGTTTATCTCAGTCTGCTAAGGGACAACTGAGTTCAGTGCTAATGCGTTAGTAGCATGCTTTATTAAGGCACCTCCTCCCCCCTTCCACTCTGTGCAACATGGCAGGAGAGTCAGGTATGGAAATTCTCAAGATGAAGAATGCTGGAATTTAGGGTCAGGAGCTCTGAATGTTGCTTTAATTTGTTTGAGTTGAGCTTTTTGGTAGTACACATACCATGAGGCAAGCTAAATACCTCAAATCTTCTGCCATTGCATCAGGAATGTTTAACTGTTTTTCAGACACTGCTGAACTTCAGTGGTTTTATAGTTGTTCTGTTTTTCTTTTTCTTCTATCATTTCATCTCTTCCTTGGTGTTTTTATTTTTATTAAACATCCTTCATCAAAATTAATCAAGTTCTGGCTGTTGCCAAATGTATTTTTGACCAAAGCTGTGATAAAATTGATGACAAATTCATAAGTGTCAAATAGCTATTGAAAAATGAGTGGAATATGAATTACATTACCACAAGGGAGTACTTGATCAAGTTCTGGGTTGTGCACAGAAAACCCTTACTGCAAAACCATGAAAGTTGTTTCCTCCTTATAATTATAGCAGTGCATTAAAATAATGTATTCAATAAGACAGTGAAAGTGCACAGAGATATCCGGATAGTAAATATAACAATAGCAACTTATGTTAGGATAAAAAAGGATCTCAGTACAGGTAATCCTCAATTTACAGCCACATTTGGGGCCAGAATATTGGTCACTAAGCAATGTGATTGTTAAGCAAATCATCATGTCAGCACACCTGATTTTATGACCACTTCACCACAGTCATTCAGCGAATCATATAGTCATTAAATGAATCATGCAATCAAGCAAATCCAACTTCCCCAATTGACTTTTCTTGTCAGAAGCTGGCTGGGAAGGTTGCAAATCATGATCATGCAACCGCAAGACACTATAACCATCATAAATGGGCATCAGTTTGCAATTATGCCTGAATTGCAGTTATGAGATCACAAGGGTGGTGCAACAGGCATAACTTTGAGGATGCATCATAAGTCACTTTTTCCATTTGAACCATTGTGAAATGAATAGTCGTAAGTCGAGGACTATTTATAGTATCAGGCCCTTTATGAACAAATCACTGAGACAAGACTCCTGTCCTCAGTTCACTCATCCCCACTCTCTCCATCTGGAGAATTGGTTGAAGAATTGCCATTCTCTTGCTAACTTCTCTCTTTGTTTTTACTTTCCTACTCAACTTCTCTGCTCTTGATGCGACCTGGTCCTGATTTGGTGAGTTGTAAACTATTGTAAACTGACACTTTGCAACAGCAAAAAAAAATATTTAATTTTTAGAAATTTTTTTTTTTTAACAAACAAACAAAACAAGTTAGAGACTGACACTATAGTGACTTGCAAAGTCTGTCATATGTTTCAGCTTATGCCCACAGAAGACCAAAATTAAGTATGTATCAAATGTAAACTACTTGAATTATTAGAAGTAAAAGTAAAGGGTCTAGAGGCAACTATAGCCACTCTGAAATTCAATGACGAAAGTGAGAAATCCCAACCTAAACAAGAAAACTACACCAAAATAAAACACAATAGGGAGCAAACAGCTTCTAAAAAAAATGACCCCATATATAAATATCAATACGAAAATCGGTATACACAAATTGAACACAAACAGCTTCCATAAAAAATGAACCTATATACCTAACGGAAACATGTCACTCTTAGAAGAAAACAGCAACCAAGAGCAAAGCCCTACTATCTACCCTAGCCCACTCCAGTGAAGCCCCTCTGGAACTGAACAATTGCTTTCATAGCCTCCCCCTGGAAGAAAATATGCAGACACCTATAAAAGAGCAGTCAGCAATAGTTTCTAAAAAAAGAGGCACAACCTGTACGACAGGAAGAAAAGTATCCCAGATTTCCCTAAGAAAAAAAGGTGAATATTGGTGATAGGAGATTCAATTCTTAGGGGAACAGAAACTATAATCTGCAGACCAGGCAGTCAAATCTAGAGAGATATATTGTCTCCCTGGAGCAAAAATCAAAGATGTAACTGAGTACCTTACTAAAATAATCAACCCCTTTCTTCTCCTACACGTGGGGACCAATGACGCAACAATGAATCTGGAAACAATCACAAGAGATTACAAACAGGTAGGGAAGAAAGTTAAAGAATTAGGAGCACAAGTGGTGTTTTCATCTATATTTCCAGCAAAAGACTAACATCCAATGAGGGAGCAAAGGATTTTGGAAATGAACCACTGACTTAAAAACTGGTGTTGTCAATAGAACTTTGGCTTCCTAGACCATGGTCTGCAATAACTAGATGAAGGGCTACTGGCAAGGGATGGACTGCACCTCAGAAGAACTGGAAAGAATATATTTGGAAAGTGACTGACTCATTTTATCAAAGGGGCTTTAAACTAAAATTGAAGGAGGAGGGGGAGGGCCCCCCAATCTTCATGACCTTTAGAACCTAATTCCAAACAAAAACCACTAGATAATTAATCACATAAGGAGGTAGGGAGTAAAGAGTAAAGAGAAAGAAGAAATAAAAAAAAGAAAGATGAAGTACAGAGTGATGGAAAGGATGGAAATCCCAGTTACAAAGTAGGAGACATAAGAAACATGCCCAAGACCCATAAAGGACTCAAATGCCTATACACTAATGCTCAAAGTTTAGGGAGCAAACGGTAAACTTGAAGTACGGTATTAGTACATGAAAGCAGATATGATATAGTTGCCATTACTGAAACTTGATGGGATGAAACGCATGACTGGAATGTACTGATGGAAGGATACAAACTATTCAAAAGAAACAGACCTAACAAAAGAGGAGGTGGACTTGCATTATATATAAAAGATCACTACATCTCTACAGAAATACATAAAACCAAGAATGAAAACCACTTAGAATCCATATGAGTCAATATAAAAGAAAAAAGAGTGACATTGCTAGAGGCATATATTACAGGCCACCCGACCAAGCAGAAGAATAGAGGAACTTTTTGCTAATCAATAAATGTATGTAGGAAACATACCACAGTACTAATAGGAGACTTTAACTACCCTGATATGAATTGGGAGACAAACTCTGCAGCAAGTGGGAGATTGAACAGATTCCTAACCAACTTAGCTGACAACTTTGTCATTTAAAAGGTAGAGAAGTGATAGAGGGATTTGAAGTCACCGGAATCTTGAGCAAGAGTGATCACGTCATACTAGAATTCAATATAATGCAAACATAAGAAATAGAATATAATCCAACCAGTGTCTTAAACTTAAAAAGAGCTGATTTTAACAAACTCAGAACAAGACTAAGAAAAATTCCATGGATAAAAATCCTAAAGGGAAAACAACTCATGAAGCATGGGAGACTCTGAAAAATATAATCATAAAAGCCCGGTCCAACACAATACCACTGAAAAAGAAAAGTAATAAATCCAAGAAGAAACCACCATGGCTGCACAAAGATCTCTCTGATAAACTGATAAACAAAAAATATAAGTATAAAAAATGGAAAGAAGGACACATAATTAAGGCAGAATATCAGCAAATAGCCCGAATCTGCAAAGATGAAGTCAGGAAAGCAAAGGCTTGACTTTTGCAACAAAAGGGAAACTACCAGAGGATTGGAAAAGAGCTGATGTGATTCCCATCTTCAAAAAAGCAAAAAAAAAAACAGATCCAGGAAACTACAAACCAATCAGCCTAACATCAATATTTGGGAAGATACTAGAAAAAATAATTTAAAAAAAAACAGATCTGTGAACATATAGAAACAAAGTTATAACTAAAAGTCAGCATGGGTTTGTTAAAAACAGATCATGCCAAACCAATCTTATTTCATTCTTTGATAAAGTGACCAAATTAGTAGACCAGCGAAACACTGTGGATATAGTCAGTGCCTTTTTTGTAAAAAGAAAAGGTGCCGGAACTCACACATGTCATACAACCTGCCTTGCCTACCCTACAAGGTTCCATCCAAAAAAGGTGCCGGAACTCCATTCTGGGCGTTCTATGACAAAAAAAGCCCTGGATATAGTATACTTAGATTTCAGTAAGGCATTCAACAAAGTAGACCACAATCTACTGTGAGGACAATTAACCAGTGGTACAGCTTGCCTTCAGAAATCATGGCTGCTCCATCACTGGAGGTTTTCAAGAAGAGACTGGACAGTTACTTGTCTGAGATGGTATAGGTTCTCCTGCTTGAGCGGGGGATTGGACTAGGAAGACCTCCAAGTCCCTTCCAGTTCTATTCTATTCTATTCTGTTAAAATACTGGGCCCACTGAGCCTGTTTGGGTGATAGTCTCTGGGGGGCGGTTTCAAGGCTTCTAAGTTTTTATGGTCAGTCCATACTTCAAATGGAGTTTTCCCGCACCTTATCCGGGTCCATCTCCACCCCTTTGTGCGAAATGTGGTAGCCCAAGTAGTCGATTCTATCTCAATAGAACTCACACTTGGAAAGCTTGGCATATGGTTTAGCAGAGCAGAGCTTCTTTAAGACCACCCTGAATATGAGACAGTAAAAGTAGACCACAACCTACTTGTTGGTAAACTAGAAAAATGTGGGATAGACAGCATCATCACCAGATGGATTTGTAACTGGTTGACAACATACTCAACGAGTAGTCCTTAATGGTACTACGTCTACATGGAGAAAGTAAGCAGTGGAGTAACACAAGGTTCTATCTTAGGCCCAGTACTCTTCAATATTTTCATAAATAACTTAGATGAGGGAATAAAAGGTGAACTCATCAAATTTGTAGATGACACTAAGTTGACAGGAATAGAAAACACCCCAGAAGACAAGCTCAGGATCCAAAAAGATCTTGACAGACTTGGACAATTGGCCATATCCAACAAAATGAAATTTAATGTGGAAAAAAGCAAGATTTTACACTTAGGCAGGAAAAACCAAAGGTACAAGTATAGATTAAGCAAAATCTGGCTGAAAAACAGTAACTGTGAGAGGGACCTTGGAGTCCTAGTGGACGATCACATAAACATGACTCAACAGTGTGCGGCAACAGCCAGAAAAGCTAATACAATCCTTGGTTGTAGAAACAGAGACATAGAATCAAAATCACATGAAGTATTAGTACCGCTTTATAAAACCTTAGTAAAACCACACCTGAAGTACTGCATCCAGTACTAGAGAAAAGAAGAAATAGGGGTAACATGATAGCAGTATCCCAGTATTTGAGGAGCTGCCACAAAGAAGAGGGGCTTAACTTATTTTCCAAACCACCAGAAGGCAAGACAAGAAACAATGGATGGAAACTAATCAAGGAGAGAAGCAGCCTGGAATTAAGGAGAAACTTCCTAACAGTGAGGACAATTAACCAGTGGAACAGCTTGCCTTCAGAGGTTGTAGGTGCTTCATCACTGGAGGTTTTTAAGAAAAGACTGGACAGCCACCTGTCTGAAATGGTATAGGGTCTCCTGCTTGAGCAGGGGGTTGGACCGGAAGACCTCCAAGGTCTCTTCAAGCACATTTCAGGGGGTGCAGGAAGAGATTGATCTTTATTGGCAAATGATGGTCCCTGAAAGTACCTTCAAAATCACAGGATTACCTGGATTGTTCTTTGTGGACACAATGCAAACAGAAGCAGGCAAGAATATAAACCCACACTTAATTGTAAATGCATATGTTATTGATTGTTAGCTGTCCAGAGTTCTTAAAATGAGTAGCTGAATAAATGTTTAAAATAAATAAATATAAACTGGATTCAAGGAAAGAATTGCTAAGTGTGGGATAGGTAGCCAGGTTAGTAAGACATGTTATAGTTAAAGTTAAAATTTTCAATCTAACTTTGCTGTTGTATTTCTCCCTCCATTCCTTTAGATTGCTTTAGAGAATGTTTGGAACGTATTTCCGAGTTGGTTTTTATGGCAGCAAATTTGGAGACCTGGATGAGCAAGAGTTTGTCTACAAAGAACCTTCTATCACTAAATTAGCTGAAATTTCTCATCGACTTGAGGTAACAGCTAAAATATCCTCAAAGTAGATATAGATGAAGCAATTTAATAATGAGTGAATATGTAAGAGAAAACAGAGATTGAATTGTGAATGGAAACATAGCACCAATTATGTCTCTTTAGAGTTTTTGCATGCACAGTCTTGCTCGTATGCCTTGGTGAGAACTTGCTGAAAAGAAAATTCAATTTTGGCTTTCAGAAATCTATGCAAGTAATCCTCGACTTATGACTGCAACTGAGCCCCAAATTTATGTTGTTTAAGTGAGTTTTGTCTCATTTTATGACCTTTCTTGCTACAGTTGTTAAGTGAATCCCTGCAATTGTTAAATTAGTAACACGGTTACTAGGTGAATCCGGCTTCCCCATTGACTTTGCTTGTCAAAAGGTGATCACATGACCCTGAGACACTGCATTCATCATAAATATGAACCGATTGGCAAGCTTCCAAATTTTGAGTATGTGACCATAGGGATGCTGCAATGGTCATAAGTGAAAAACAATCATAAGTCACTTTTTTCAGTGTCATAACAATGAATGGTCACTAAATGAACAGTTGTAAGTCAAGGACTACCTGTATACATTGTGCACTGTGCATATGCAGGGTGATCAGAGTTGCTGATCTCCATACATTCATGTCTAGGAAGCAGTATCAATATACTTGATGTTTTATTTATATTATAATATTAATATATTTATTTATTAGATTTTATCTGCCTTTATTACTTTGTAGATATTGTAACTCAAAGCAATGAACAGACATAATAGTCCTTCCTCCTCCTATGTTCCCCACAACAACAATCCTGCGAATTGGATTGGGGTGAGAGAAAGTGATTGGCCCAAAGTCACCCAGTTGGCTTTTATGCCTAAAGCAGGATTAGGACTCAGTCTCCTGGTCTGTAAGCCCCACCTTAACCCCTACACTAAACTGGCTCTCACTTTGATATGAATATAATTATAAGCTCCCTATATAGAAGATAGCTGTTTTCCAGTACTTGAGGAGTTGCCACAGAGAAGAGGGGTTGATTCATTCTCCAACGCACTAAGGGCAGGACAAGAAGCAATGGGTGGAAGATCTAGAACTAAGGACAAATTTCCTGACAGTGAGAATAATTAATCAGTGGAATAGCTTGTCTCTAGAAGCTTTGGGTGCTCCATCACTGGAGGGTTTCAAGAAGAGACTGGACAATGATTTGTCCGGAATGGTATAGAATCTCCAGGGGTTTGGACTAGAAGACCTCCAAGATCTCTTCCAACCCTATTATTCTCTGCTCTATGTTCTAAGAACTTTGTAGATAAAATTCTATTGATTTGTTACCTTTTTCCTTTCTAATATCATGACCACAATTTACCAGTATTTTGCTTTCAAAATTTAGTATTCCATTCATCTGTGAAAAGATGGTAAATTTGGATGTGTTACATTGGCATAAACATTTTCAATATTCATTTGTTCTGCATCTGTATTGGAACATAGATTGGGACTCACCCTTATAATGAGAGACTTGCCTGGGCTCACATTCAGATTGTATAATTTGGGGGGTTGTGTCCAAACACTGATTTATGCACTCTTCTTTAAAAACTTCAATTCTTTTATTCTTTTCATGTTAATAGTAGATGATTTGGTAGCCCTCTGGTGTGAAAAGCAACCACTCCAGTTCGTTTCAGTTGACTGAATATCACTAGTACCTTCTATGTCAATCTTAGATCTTGATATACCAGTGATTTACCTATTTTGGCAGCATCAGACTTTCATTTTGCCTCTATGCGCGTCAGTAGCCACTTGAATTTAATCCTCTGTCACTCTGCTACTCTTGTTTACGCTGTGCTTTTTACCCAGTAGCTTGTTGGATACTCTCCAGGCAGGCAGGCTCATTGCTATCATGTAGACATGGGTTTGGTTATGAATGTTTATTTTCTTTTTCTTGGCAAAATACTGGAGTGGGTTGCCATTGCTGCCTCATGGCTGAGCCTGAACCCAAGTTTGCAGGATCTTGGGTGGCCTGGGTGGAAACATGCAGTTCTAACTTATAGGAATAAAGAAGACATATGAACTATGTACAATTTGCTAAATATATTGATGAGATCCCTATGTATTTCCCCTCCTTTTTAAGTAATGGATTGGAGACCGGGAGGGATCCTCTGTTGATGCTTAGAAAATGTACCCCATGCTGTGACAGGCAGCATAAGATAGATAGATAGATAGATAGATAGATAGTGTAAGGACCCCCCTCAATTTACATCTTAAGAAGACAGAACTCTTGGAACAGGTTTTCCAACAGGAATCTTTATTAAGAAAACTGACTGAAGGTGTGCTAGACAGGATCTGGGGGACCCCCCTGATCATTCAATGTTTTAAAGCGTTCCCAAGCAGTCCCTCCCCACATTCCTTCCGGTCAATCCAAATTGGCAGATGGCTGGGTGTTAAAGCCATCGGAATCCCAAACGTTTCAATCTTCCCCCCCTTTTTCCTTGCTGCCGGTAATAGGAGGCTTCATAGGGAGTGAGATCAAAGGCTGATGGCCGCATTGTTATTGTTAGTACTCCAGAGAGGGAATCCACAGAGGATGTTTATTTGTAGATGATAGAAGGAATGCCAGTCATAAACACCCGTGTTTACTCCCCCCCCTTTGTAGTATGACAGAATCCCAAAGAGAGTAAGAATTGGGTTTTCCCAGAGTAGATTAGTTAGAAATAAAATATAATTGGATTCTGACATCTGGCTCCCCTTAAAAATAAGAGAGGTCCACCTGTAGAGAAAACAAAACAGGTATAAAAGTTAGTCTGGCTTGTTAGGATACTCTGTATGAAACTTCTTTAAAAGCTTCGGGGCTTTGACATCATGTTTATGGACCCACTCGTTGTGAGAGGCGGGGAGGTGCTTCCATGCTACTAGGTATTGAGTTGACCCATGATATTTTCTAGAGTCCAGGATTTCCTTTATTTCGAAATGTTGTTCCCCTTCTATCATGATTGGTGTTGGTGGGGGGGGGGAATTTTTGGCCGTAAGGGTGACTGTTGTTCTCTTTTCAGCAAACTGCAGTGGAAAATTGGGTGTATTTGCCTAAGATTCTTGGGTAATTCTAATTCTACTGTTACCGGGTTTATGATTCTTTTAATTGGAAAAGGCCCTATATATTTTGGTCCAAGTTTTTTACAGGGTTGTATGGATTTTAAATATTTTGTAGACAGATAGACCATTTCTCCTATAATGAATGGTGTGGGCTCCACCCTTTTCTTATCTGCTTGTGCTTTGTGTGCTTGCCTAGCTTCCTCTAGAGCTTTTCTCACTACTGGCCAGGTGTTTTGTAATTGTTCCATCCATTCTTTCAGTGATGGGATTTCTGGTTCGTTTGGGGTTAGTTCTGGCATGGGGTTGAAACTTTGGCCGGTAGCTATTTGAAAAGGAGTGTAACCTGTGCTGGAGTGGACTGCATTATTGTAGGCAACCTCTGCAAACGGCAACAGGTCCGTCCAATCTGACTGCTGGAAATTTAGAAAACATCTTAAATATTGCTCAAGTACTCCGTTACATTTTTCTGATTGACCATTTCCCTGAGGGTGATGGCTAGACGTCAGTCCCTGGGTGGTCCCTAAAAGAGATAGAAATTCCTTCCAAAACGCAGATGTAAATTGCACTCCCCTATCAGATATGATGCGTTGGGGTGCCCCATGCAATCTGTAAATATGTTGCACAAAAAGTTTTGCTAAAGCTTTTGCGGTGGGGATCTTTTGGCAAGGAATAAAGTGAACCTGTTTGGAAAATAGGTCCGTGACCGTCCAAATGACAGTATTCCCATTGCTTCCTGGTAATTCCACTATAAAATCCATGGCTATTTCCCTCCAGGGGGCTGAGGGATTTGCCACTGTTTGTAACAGTCCTGGTGATTTCCCTTGCAGCCTTTTTGCCATTGCACACTTTGGGCAGCTGGCCGTCCAAATGACAGTATTCCCATTGCTTCCTGGTAATTCCACTATAAAATCCATGGCTATTTCCCTCCAGGGGGCTGAGGGATTTGCCACTGTTTGTAACAGTCCTGGTGATTTCCCTTGCAGCCTTTTTGCCATTGCACACTTTGGGCAGCTGGCCACGTAACTTTCTATGTCTTTTTTCATGGATGGCCACCAAAATTGCCGTTTAATTAAGTGTAATGTTTTTACAAATCCAAAATGCCCTGCTGATTTTGTGTCGTGGCAAAGTTGCATGAATGTGATTCTTTGGGTGGTCGGTATATATAACTTCTCCCCCACCCAAGGCAGTCCGTCTTTCATTGTGCACACGTGTTTATTTTTCTGGAACCATTCATCTGTTTCCAAACTTTTCCGGAATTCAATTCCGGTCTGGCTATCCAGCTGTGGTTTTAATTTAACTTGGGCTCTGGTAGTCACTGGCGCTGCTAGTTGTGATTCTCCCATGATCGGTTTAGAGTCGGTGGCTCGCGTGCTGTTATATTGGGGCATGCGAGATAATGCATCTGCCAGAAAGTTCTTTCCCCCCGGCAAATGCTTGAGCTTAAAATTGAATTGGTGAAAATGCTGGGACCAGCGGGCTTGCTTGGGGCTGAGTTTTCTGGGTGTTTTCAAGGCTTCCAAATTTTTGTGGTCTGTCCACACCTGGAAAGGGATTTTATTGCCTTCAAGGAATTGGCGCCATGTAAGTAATGACCAACGTATCCCATATGCCTCTTTCTCCCACACGGGCCAGCGCTGTTCCGTTTCAGTGAGTTTCCTGGATGTGTACGCGCAGGGTTGTAACATCCCTTCCTCATTTTCTTGTAATAATACAGCCCCCACTGCTACATCACTTGCATCCGTCTGTATTACGAAGGGTTTATCCATGTCTGGGTGCCTCAGTACTGGTTCGGCAGAAAAAAGCCTCTTTAATCTCTCAAATGCCGCTTGGCATTCCATTGTCCATTTTAGTGGCTGGCTAGGTTTCACTGAGGATTCTCCCTTCGTTTTTAGTAAGCTCGTGAGGGGCAGGGCTATCTGGGCAAATGAGGGGATGAATTGGCGGTAAAAGTTTGCAAAACCCAGGAAACTTTGCAGTTGCTTTCTTGTGCGAGGTGGTGCCCATTCTAATACTGCCCTGACCTTTTCTGGGTCCATTTCAATGCCTTGTGGGGATATGCGGTAACCTAGGTAGTCTATTCTTTCCTGGTGAAATTCGCATTTTGATAATTTGGCATATAGGTGGGCGGCTCGCAGTTTCTTTAAAACCGCTCTGACTAGGTTGACATGTTACTCTTTTGATTCTGTGAAGATGAGGATGTCGTCAAGATAAACCAGGACCCCCTTAAATAGGTGCTCCCTTAGTACCTCATTGATTAATTGCATAAATACTGCGGGGCCCCCTTGTAATCCAAAAGGCAAAACTTTGAATTTGTAGCACCCCATTGGGCAATTGAATGCAGTTTTCCATTCATCTCCTTCCCTAATTCTCACACGGTAATACGCTTCCCTTAGATCTAGTTTAGTAAAAATCTTTCCTTTCGATAGGTGTGATAACATGTCCTTCATGAGGGGTAGGGGGTATAGGTTGCTTTCACTGATCGCATTCAAGAGCCTATAGTCCACGCATAAGCGTAAAGAGCCGTCCTTCTTCTCTCTAAAGAGGACCGGAGCGGCCACCTTAGGTTTGGCTGGTTCAATGAACCCCCTTTCTAGGTTTTTCTTTATAAATCTCTCCATTTCCTCCTTCTCCTTTGGGCTCATGGAGTATAATCTGGGCTTTGGGAGTTTTGCCCCGGGCTTGAACTCTATGGCACAGTCCGTGGGTCGGTGGGGGGGAAGCTCATCCGCCCTCTCCTCACTGAAAACTTCAGCCAGGTCTCTGTATTCCTCTGGTATTTCTGGTAGCCCCTTTTCTTCACCCATGGACGCTATTTCCGTTTTTAATTTTGATGGATCCCCTTGGGGTTTTAAGTCTGTAGGGTCCTCCTTCAGGAAATTGATTTCTTTCGTCCTCCAATTTACCCAGGGGTTCCATTTTGTTAACCATTCCAGCCCTAGGATCATCGGGCATTCCATGCCTGGGGTCACTATAAACGTTAGGTCTTCCTCATGATTCCCCAGGGATAGGTGGATTGGTAACGTGGCTAGGGTAGCTGGCACCCCCCCCCTGCTATGGACCCATCTAACTGACCAAATGAGATTGGTTGTTCCAGCCTCCTCACTGGGATGCCCAGATTTCCCACTAGAGTCGGGCTAATTAGGCAGTGGGTGCAGCCAGAGTCTATTAAGGCTTTCACTTTTACAGCTTCGGGCATGGAGGGGGCTAATATAGTCACTGTCTTGAGGATGGGTGGGATGGATCCACTTACCAGTGGTTCACCCTCCGAGGTGTCATCTGAGGCGTCCACCGGTCCTGCGGTGTAGGCTGGGGCTCTTTCCTCACGATGGGTGGAGGTAGGGGATTCCACAGCTTCTATTCCTCTCATGGCAGATTCTTTTGACTTAGCTGGGGACTTCCCAGATTTGCTGGCCGGTGGTCTGTCTGGGTTGTGCTGGGGGGCTTTTGAGCGGCATTCTACAGCCCGATGCCCCTCTCTCCCGCCTTTGAAACAGCCCATTGGTTTCTTGGCCATAGCCGATGGCTTTGCTGGTTCGCGCGTTGGTTCAGGCGGTGAGCGGCTCCATTGTTTTCCTCGGCGGTGCCTCTTCAGTAGGTCGATCTCTGCTTCCTCTGCCAGGACGTACCATTCGTCGAGTTGGTGTGGGTCCCCCCGGGGCAGGCAAGCGTCATATAGGTCGTAATTCAGACCGTCTTTGAAATGGCTAAGGAGGATGTCTTCCGGCCAGTTCAGCTTGCTGGCAATAGTTCGGAATTCTTGCGTATATTCAGCTACTGGCCGCCTGCCTTGCCTCATCGTTTTGATTCTTTCGCGTGCTTTGCGATCAGCCAGGTGGTCTTCAAATCGCCTTCTCAGAGAGGACATGAAACGGTTGAAGTCGTTGAGCTCTGGGGCATTGGAATCATGCAAATTCACCACCCAATCGGCGGCCGGTCCATCCAGAGCAGATTGCACAATCCGGATACGGGCTTTGTCGCTAGGGATGTGTCGCCCGTGTTCCTCCATGTAGCCAAGGACTTGGGTTAGGAAGAACCCCAAGCGTGTCGGCTCCCCCTTGAATTTTGCGTCCAACGGCGGAAGTCTTTGAATGGAGCGGTGTCTTCTTCGTCAGTATTGTCTTCCATCTGGATTTCCTTCTGCAGGTCGGCGGGGGGTGGGGACTACTGGATCAGCGGATGTCCCCGGGGCTGCAGGTTCCAATTCCCCCTCAGTGTCTCTCCAGTTGCGGCTCCAGGAGTTGGTGCGGTTGTGGGGTTCAGGATTCTCCTCTCCTAGGGAGCTGAGGGTTCTCTTCATCAAGTTGATAGCTTTCTCTAAGATCCAGTTCGAGTGCTGTGCCCAGCTTCCTTCATCTTCGCTTGTGTGCAGGGATCTCTCCATCTCCTGCTTCCATCCTGGTTGGTTGGCCCCCCGTCTCAGGGTCACCTTGCTTGATTTCTTTTCCCACTCGCCTTTCTTTCCAACGCCCATTGACCACCGAGGCTTGTGGTTACGCGTCTCCACCTCCTCTTCTCCTGAGGAATCTGACCCTTCAGATCCGGATATTTGGCAGGTTTCCAGTTGGGGCAACGGCTCCCTCTCCGGGGGGCTTTCCCCCTTCCCTGCTTCGTCGTCTGACATGGTAATTTTTGCAAAGTCCCCCGGCAAGGTTCTTCCTTCCAGGTTGACTAATTTTGCAGATCCTGTCTAATGTAAGGACCCCCCTCAATTTACATCTTAAGAAGACAGAACTCTTGGAACAGGTTTTCCAACAGGAATCTTTATTAAGAAAACTGACTGAAGGTGTGCTAGACAGGCTCTGGGGGACCCCCCTGATCATTCAATGTTTTAAAGCGTTCCCAAGCAGTCCCTCCCCACATTCCTTCCGGTCAATCCAAATTGGCAGATGGCTGGGTGTTAAAGCCATCGGAATCCCAAACGTTTCAATCTTCTCCCCCTTTTTCCTTGCTGCCGGTAATAGGAGGCTTCATAGGGAGTGAGATCAAAGGCTGATGGCCGCATTGTTATTGTTAGTACTCCAGAGAGGGAATCCACAGAGGATGTTTATTTGTAGATGATAGAAGGAATGCCAGTCATAAACACTCGTGTTTACTCCCCCCCCTTTGTAGTATGACAGAATCCCAAAGAGAGTAAGAATTGAGTTTTCCCAGAGTAGATTAGTTAGAAATAAAATATAATTGGATTCTGACAGATAGATAGATAGATAGATAGATAGATAGATAGATAGATAGATAGATAGATAGATAGATAGATAGATAGATAGATAGATAGATAGATAGATAGATAGATAGATAGATAGATGATAGATAGATAGATAGATAGATAGATAGATGATAGATGATAGATAGATAGATAGATAGATAGATAGATAGATAGATAGATAGATAGATAGATAGATAGATAGAGATAGATAGATAGATAGATAGATAGATAGATAGATAGATAGATAGATAGATAGATAGATAGATAGATAGATAGATAGATAGATAGATAGATAGATAGATAGATAGCCTCCTAGGCAGGATCTTACATTTAGGGAGGGGGTCTAATTCTTCCTAGGGAGAATCTTCTGCATTTATGCTCTTCCTCCCGCAGGGTGCTCCAACTGAGATATAAGATAAGCTTATCGTGGGTACTGGAGTGAGACATTGATGTACTGTATCTGATTCATATTAACTTTTCTTTGATATAATTATATAAAATATAATTAAAAACTACAAAAATATTTTTATTCTATCGAACACAATTTTAGGAAAAAAAACTGGTTATTGGAAATGCTCAAAATCTCATATTAATTTTGTTCTACTTGCCATTTAACTTTTAAAAATGTTGAATTGTTCTTTTGAAGTATGTACCATTAATATATACTTGAAAACTAAAAGGAATGCAATGGAAATGGGTATTATGACTCTTCTTCTCCTTCTCCTCCTCCTCCTCCTCCTCCTTCTCCTTCTCCTTCTTCCTCCTCCTCCTCCTCCTCGTCTTCCACTTCCCCTTCTCCTTCTCCTTCTCCTTCTTCTTCCATGTCTAGATCAGACTTTAAACTGCCAGAATGAAGCCACCTTCTTGGCTTTGTCATTGGTGGAAAAAAAGTCATTATTGGTTCATGTTTCTGGTAGTAGCCGACATACCAGCAGATGGGCGAGGCTGTGCATCTCTCCACATTTACATAGCGTGTGGTTATCCGCTAAGAGTCTCCACTTGAGCATATTTGTTTTACACATAGGCATTCCAACTCTCAACCTATTCAGGGTCCTCCAAGTAGTATAAGGGAGGTCAGATCCTTCAGGCATATCATCCTTAAATATTATTCTTGGCTTGTTAGTCCTCTTCTTCCATCTTTTAATTCAGTTTTGTTTTTGTGTACCCTCAAGAATGTTTGTTCTTGCCATAAAGCTGTTCCTAGATCTGAGTCGATGGGCTTGGGGCATAGGTCTGTTCAAAGGATGTCGAGGATCATTATCTTGCTTAGTTCTCTCAATATCTGCAGCTACTTCTCTCCTGATCTTAGGTGGGGCAATGCCCAGTGAGAGGATATATTTTCTCAATTGGGGTAGATTGGAGACAACCTGTCACTAAGCGTACTGCTTCACTGATGATGATATCAAGTTGTTGGCGTGTGAAGTTGCGCCCCACTCTGGAGCAGTAAACCTGGCAAAAACAATTATGATTGTAAAATTGAAAGTTTCCAACAAGTTTGGAAACACATCCATTCTTGGTCAATTATACAAAAGACTAAGGAGCTATTTGAGTTTTGTCTTTAACAGAATTTTGGATTATGTCTGTAACATTGTTACACTGCAAATACCTACTGCAGATAAAAAATAGTCTAAATAGGAACCGCTTCACTGGGCAGAAGGAAGGAAGGAAGGAAGGAAGGAAGGAAAAGAAAGAAAGAAAGAAAGAAAGAAAGAAAAGAAAGAAAGAAAGAAAGAAAGAAAGAAAGGCGTCTGTAAAGGAAAAGGCTGTGGTTCTAGAATTGGTTTTGTACAGGTAGTTCTCGAGTTATGAATGTAACGGAGCCTGCCCATTCCATGCTTAACTTGAAAATTCATAGGAGTGAATCTCGTACCTCAAATGAGATCACTCTCTTGCTCGTTAAGACACACACGACTCGTTAAGTGAACATGAGGCATCTCAGGGTGGGGAAGGCCATGGAGGGCCTAGTGATGGAACAGGCCCCCAAGGCCTCCCCGACCCACTAAGATACTTCATGCTTCCGCCTCCCTTCATGCTGTGCCAGACTCACCTTGAAAAGATCCGTCTCCTCTCTGCTGCGGTTCCTGCTGCCGCCTGGATCTGAGGCTGGGGGACACTTCTGCGTGCCTCCAGAGGCCAGATCCGGGCATTGGAGGCCTTTTCCAGGCCGCTGTCGCCCAGAAGTGAGGCTGGGGGATGCTTCTGCGTACCTCCGGAGGTCCGATCTGGGTGTCGGAGGCCTTTTCCAGGCCTCTGCTGCCTGGATCTCCAGGCCTGGAGCAGCCAAGAGGGTGAAGGATCTCGATCTTCGCAGGGTGAGTATTGAAGGCCTAGTGCATTTTATAATTAGTATTTCATAGTGTTCTGGCATTTACAACAAAAGCCTAGATGGAAAACACTAACTCTTTTACTGACTGGATACTTTATACCAGGAATGAGAAAACTGATCCCACAGGAAATATTGAACTATCTTGTCACTAGACATGTGGTTAATCCTCATTCTGATGACCTGAGATATCCAGAATCATCTCAGACCTTTTTGCCTTGCAAAATTGTCCTGTTTTGTTTTCCATTCAGGAGTTTTATGCTGAACGTTTTGGGCATGAAATGGTGGAAATCATCAAAGGTTCCAATCCTGTAGACAAGACCAAACTGGATCCTAATAAGGTAGATTCTACTGTGCATAGTATTAGACGCGGCTGTTTTACCGTTGGACTATATGTTTAAACCAAGAAGACATAAGCAGAAAGAAGCTGTGGATCTCTAGGTACAGCAATTCCTAAATATTTTTAGTGTAGCATTCTAGGTAAGAAGTGATTTACCACATTTCTTCTTCCATACGACATATACCACAGTGGAAATGCCTTTAGGATTTCTCCTCTCATTCCATAAGCTACACATCTTGCCTATAAACTACTGAAATTGCAAGGTTATCAGAATGCTTGTCCTGTTTCCCCCCTCCAAGAATCCAATGCTGCTTTGGGGCAGCTGCTCTCTTCTCTGCTCACTTGCCCTTGTTCCAATGATAGCCTGAACTCCAAGCAAGCAAGTGCCTGATGCAACAGTGCTGAAAGGATCCTGTCTTGTCTTGTCACAGGCATATATCCAGTTGACTTATGTGGAGCCTTTCTTTGACACCTATGAACTGAAGGACCGTGTCACGTATTTTGACAAGAACTACAATCTGCGCACCTTCATGTTTTGTACCCCTTTCACATTGGATGGACGAGCACATGGGGATCTGCACGAGCAGTTCAAGCGCAAGACTCTGCTCACCACTTCTCATGCTTTCCCCTACATCAGAACCCGCATTAATGTCATCCACAAGGAAGAGGTAATAGGAGAATCAGCTCATGGAGCTTGCAGGGATCACAGTTACTGGGAGTGAAAAAATTGTAGAATATGGTTTGTATGCAAAATTCACCTTACTGAAGATCTCAGTTTTCTGTATTTTATGATGTATGGAAGTAAGCTTGAAAGTGTTTCAGCAGTTTAATTTTTAAGACCTCAGAAAAGTTAAATTCTTTCAGATAGAGAAATGGCCAGAGAATATTGCACCGTGTGAATGCAATGCAGACTTCTCCAAGTGTAGCATTCCCAGGCTATACTCTGTAGTAGGTCAATTGTGAATAAATTATGTGAAATAGTAAATGTAAGAAAAACATTCATTGTAAATTAAATTATGAGATAGAGGTCAGGTGGTTATAACCCTCATAACATACTGTATGTAGAGCACATAAATCCATCTTTACCTGGATTGGAACCAATTTTATATAATTTTTTGTATTTATACACATCGTTTTAAGCACAAGGAGGTAATCTTCTGACAGTTTTGTTTATGTTTGCCTTGTCTTGTCTCCAGATTATTCTTATTCCTATTGAAGTAGCCATAGAGGACATGCAGAAGAAGACTCAGGAATTGGCTTTTGCAACCCACCAGGACCCAGCTGATGCCAAGATGCTACAGATGGTGCTTCAGGGATGTGTTGGAACTATAGTCAACCAGGTACCCAACCACGGAATGGGAAGAACTCATTTTATTGCAGGCCGAGAGGCTTCAGGCCTAGTTAGCAAAGTGGGGTTGAGTGAGAACACAATTGAATCCTCTTGGCAGAGATAATAGTTGAGGAACAAAGATGTTGCAAAATGAAGGAAGCATGAGATATTACATAATGATGGATATATGATACAGCAACTGCAGAAGACCCTGAGATTTAAGTTTGGGGATGTGTATAGCATTGAGCAGCATTGATTGTGTTTGTCAGTGACCTACAGCAGAATCTGTATAGATGTTGTCACTGTAGGAGAGCTGTGTTATCAGAAGCAATGGAATGGCCAGCCTGATATACGACTGGGATGAGGCAGGGGAAACAAGGTGATTATGTTGATGCAGTGTCTATCAGTGGGCTTCTAGGTACAATTCAGTGTTGATTGTCATCTCTAAACCCCTTCATGGCTTAGGCTCAGGGTCTGATTACCTACAGGACTGCCTTTCTTCTGAGGCCAGCCATTTCTGCACAACCAGAAATGTAGAATTGACGTATTCCAGGTCCTGGTTATAAAACAATATCATTTAGAGGGTCCTAGGAAACATATTTTCTCTGTAGCTGTGCCTGCCCTGTGGAACAGTATTTTCTCTGAGGTCCGTATGGCCTCATTCCTGCTGTATTTTCATAAAACATTAGGAAAATGCCTCTTTCAGTGGGCCCTGAGGCAGGATGAAATGATTGGCAGTCTTGATAGGGCATCTTGGATTTATTATGACTGTTTGGGTTTGGTGTATGGTTTATGCATTACTGTTTTCTGGGTTCTTGTTTTATTTTATTTTTTATTTTAATGTGTAAGCCTTCTAAAGATACTCCAGTGAATGAGGCAGCATTCAGGTTGATAATTAAATAAAAATAATGATGTCTAAGAGTGGCCTAAAATTAAGTTTGATACAGATGGAATGGCAAGGGAAGGAAATCTTCCCACTTGTGTCCCAGATTCTGAGTCCAATTCAGGCATTCTTACCATACTTCCTCTCCATGCCTTTCCTGTTCCAGGGTCCTCTGGAAGTGGCACAGGTATTTTTGGCTGAGATCCCCGATGATCCCAAACTCTATCGACACCACAACAAACTCCGACTGTGCTTCAAAGATTTCACTAAGAGGTAATGCACAATGACAACTGCCACAATACCATAGGCTTCATGCACAATTTGGTAACTACATTTATATGCTGTTCCATCATATTTAGGGCCTTACAAAAATAAAACATTAACTAAAAATAATTGCAAATAATGTTAATGATGTGCAAGAACAGAGGATAAAGGAGCATTACATAACTTCACTAAAATATATTTAATTTATAATTGCAGTAGATTAAAATGCTCATAATGTAAAGGTTTGGGAAAATAAAGTGGGCTCCACCCAAGGAGACCTCTAGGCAAAACTTTCAATATAGATAGCCATATGATGTGTTACATCAGAAATGACCTCCAAAACTTGCATACTTCTCCCATTAATGCAGATGCAACTGTGTGTCATCCCAGTACATCATTGTTGGGCTTAACATGAGGCTGAGATCCTCATGTGCTTTTCCTCCCTTTGCAGAGAACCATTTAGATAATAGAGTCAAGAAATGTCTTTTGGGCAGCATAAAAAGCAACTGCAAGATGATATACCAGAAATGGTCTTAGGGAATGAAGGGGATTTCCTTTGCAAGTAATATTGGGAAGGTCAGTGAAAAGACATATACAGAACTTGTACAAGACAGAAAAAGGTTTCTTAGACAATAACTTTAAAAAGTTTGCTTCTTAGATACAGATTTCCCTGATTTACATCACAGTTAAAATAACTTCCAGCTATGCTAAAGGAAGATCAATTGGAATTCTGTTTTACAGAATTAGCTTTCCAGAACAATTCTGCTTTCCAAAATAGCAGCTCTGGGGGGAGGTTGTTATGAGGATTCAAGCATAGGGATGGAGGATGCCTCTGCCATGTACTCCCTAGAAGAGCTAAAAGAATACTCTGCTTTTACTGTGTTGACTTGCATCCTGCTTCCATGCACAAAATATATCAAAGTAATATATATCCAAGTTAATACAACTGTTGTGAGGATCTCAAAAAATCAGCAGAGTGCAGTGCTCCAAGGGTCAGACTGTGGTTGGGAGAGGTAGGTTTCTTTAATGGACTGAAGAGAGCCAAGTAAAAGGTCCTTTTCAAATATGGGGCTCACCAATGACTTTGGCCTCTCTCTGTCTGTCAGATTTTCTGTTGATAAAATAAGAAGAGATTCCTGTGTATACCTTCAGCAGGTGGCAGCATCTAACCAACCATATCTAAGCTCAGAAGCTAAGCAAAGATGTTCTGGTTAGTGCTTGGATGGCAATCCTTCAGAAAGTATGTGGACATGTTCATAAAGTCACCAGCATTCAAGTTCAGCTCAAAAGTGACTTTTGCCCTCTTCAGGTCATAGGAAATAGGATAAATGCAGTATTTTCTCTTGAGAGCTTGGGGGGGGGGAGGCAGGGGGGGAAACCTCCCTAATTTTACAGCCACACTAGCAACTGTACAGAGATAGGCTGGCTAAAAAAATAGGACTAGCTCAGAGAGCTTGATAGGTGAAGGTGGACTTTTATCTGGCTCTTCTGGTCCAGTAAAAGAAGATAGATGAAGCGGCTCATACACAACCACTTGTCAAGTAAAAAAGCTGCCTCAATTCATTTGTGTCAGTATCTCTTTTTAAGTATTTGATAGAGCTGAGCATTCTTTTCCACTCCTACCCTGACCCGTGATCATTTTATTTTTATTTTTTTTAATGTTTTATTAGTTTTTAAGAATCTTTGTCAGTTATGATTTTCTCGATATTAATTACATTTATATAGCTAAAAGTTTTATTCATACCAATCCTCCTCTTATTTTCATATTTCCCCTAAAAGAAGAGAAAAAAATGCTATTTTAATTTTAAATCATATCTTTCATTATAAAAAATCTAATTATATCTAAGGGTCATCCGTTCTTTTAACCATATTCAAACAAGTACTTAAACATATGATGCCCCCTCTAATAGGTCAAATCTTCTATTTTTTAAATATAACTCTCGCTTTCTTTCTTTGCCAAGTAGCTTTCCAAACCAAGGCAATTAAATCGCCCAGGAATTTTCTTTTTCTTTTTATGAAAGTTACTTGGCATGAGGAAGACAATTTAGGTAGGGTATTTTTGAGGGGCAATTCTGCCCATTTATGTTCCTTAAGCAACTCCCACCTTCCTTCTCCCTCAATTTCTCCCCTCATTTTTTGTTTCCCAAATTGTAACATTTCTCCTGACAGCTCTATGTTCCATTCCCCAAAATCTTCTTCCTTGTCATCTGGTGTATCTTGCAAGCTTAAAGGGTGAAGGGTCTTTTGCAATTTCATTGTTATGGATAAATCTTGCAGTATTTTATTTGTGTATAATAGTTTATATTTCCCTTCTTTCATCTCTTCCGTCTCTAGATCCATTTCCTCTGCTTCATCTTCCAATCTCTGGTTTATTTGTTCATACTTTGTAGTCGTTGTCTGGGAACTTTCTAGTTGTAGATTTAATTTGGAGATTTGCTCATTTATATTATCTAAATTAGTTTGAGTCGCATTGTGGTTTTTTTATGTCCTCTTTGTATGCAACAATTGTTTGGTGAATTAGTTGTAGCATAGAGTATATTTCCTTCTGAAAGGTATTTGTTTTTTCTTGAGGCATCATTCCTGGAGATCCTCTAATATCACCAGTCTCAGTAAGAGTAGAACAAAGCTTCCTCTAGCTTTCTGGTCTTTATATGCAGCCTTTATAATCCAGAAGATTTTAGAGTACAGATCCAATCCCAAAAGCAATATTTTATAACGATCCTTTGTCTCAGGCTTCCAAAACTTGTCAGTCAGGCAATATTATAATAATCCACAATGTTCAAAGTGTTCAACCTCTCTGAAAACAGCTCAAAAGCCTCTCCCAGCCAAACGTAATCAAAGGTCAAGTTTTTCTTTCTCTTCCACTAACTCTTGAGATTAAAAGTCCAAGCTCAGTGGATGTTTGTAATCCAACAAGGTCAGGATGATAAGTATCCCAAAATATTTTCCTTTATTGCCAGCTGTTCTCCCTTAGGCTAGGAATCACCAAGCAGGCAGGAAGCTAGTTATAGTGCTGTACTCAGATGCACCACTAGATATCATTCAAAATCCATTTTCCACTCTTAAAACAAAGGATTGATTTCTTGTATTTCACCTCAATGTTTTTTTTTCAAAGAGAAAATCTTAACAATTATCTCAGTTCTCAAATTTCAAAACTCTAGTTTTATATTACTTCCACGTCAATATTGTGTATTTTTGTCACCCATAGAAATTAAAATGCTGCTTCCATTCACATTCGGAGGTTTTTAGCTTCTTGGGAGCCTTTCCCAGGAAATTCAGTTGTAAAATAGTAAAGAAAGGATCAATATTCTCACCCAGTCCAAACATGCTGTTTACGATGTGCTAATTGGTGCTTTTGTTTCGGTTGTCAGCAGCTAATGGCCAGCTGCAGAAATGTAGTCGGTCTTTCCCCTGTCGGTTTGGAGGGCTTTCCTTGAATCGAATGGAAAGACCGCCATCTCTCCATGATCGACAAGGCACCCCTCCTTCTTCATCGCCTCTTTGGGGTGACTTTAGGCCCTTTTCAGAGCCCCCAGCAGGGCGAAATTGGGCGCAGAGGGCAGAGCCTTGCCTTCCTGCGTCTGTATCGCTGCGACGCAAAACCGGAAGTCCTGATCTGTGATCATTTTAAACTGGGTAAAAGTTATTTATGGAAATATGGTTATGGCATGCTATTAGAAACA
This sequence comes from Azemiops feae, assembly GCA_023970755.1. Taxonomy (NCBI): domain Eukaryota; kingdom Metazoa; phylum Chordata; class Lepidosauria; order Squamata; family Viperidae; genus Azemiops; species Azemiops feae. The sequence goes on along the minus strand of JALGBA010000034.1, from coordinate 625,990 downwards.
TCTAACATTTCATTATGTTAATTAAAGCAACTTAGTTCACATACTGGCTGTACAATTTCTCTTGACAATCTTGTTGTCAACGCTGCTAACATCGGATGTTCTTGCTTTGACAACAGATGAAAATGCAGTCATTTTCTCTTTTTCCTTTTCGCTACTTTTAGAATTAGTTGGTGCAGGGAGGGGGGATTAGGATGCGAGCTCAGTTAGCCATAATAATAACTCTGCCATGGGAACCCAAGGCCAAACTGGGTCCAGAGCTGATAACGTTTTGGCGGACTGGAGAGCTGGGGAGAAAGCCCGCACTTTAAGCTAATTGGGGAATGTGCTTTATGACTGTTTATTGGCGGGTGGGAATTGTATTTTGTTACTTTGTATCCAGGGGAGGGGAATTTAGTTTTTGGGTTCAACTATGTAGTGCCGATACTTTGTATCCCGAATAAAAGATTCTTTAAGGAAAACAATGCCTCGAAGTTCTTTTGAAGGGTTTCATCTATCGGAACCATGACACTTGTCTTAACAAGGAAAGGTAGATACTGATTTTATATACAGCACTTCTAGAAAGGTGGGGTAATGCTAAGTAATTCATCGCTGTCCATCCTACAAACACAGCTTTGCTCTCTGCCCAATTGTGTATTTTGTCTTCTGTATTGAGTTTTGCAAAAAAATGTTTCAGTTCTTAATGGATCAAAGAAAATAGTTTCCTTTAATATCAGCCAGGCCTATACAATCCCCCTTTGGTTGGCTAACTTTAGTCTGTTTATTAATTTGATATTCAGCTTTTCCTCTAAAAAGTTCCAGACAACTAAAAGTAAAGCCAATATTTTGAAAGGATTCTTCAAAAGAGTAAATTTTGCAGCACTTGAATTCATTGCCAAGACCTGCTGCAATTCAGTAAGGGTGATCTGAGGAGAAAAGTTTTTCCCCAGAACCTTCCAAATCTAATAAGACACTTCAAAAATCTATTGCCCTTTGAGGGCGTTTCAGACTGGAAGCTGGGAGCAATTATATGTAAGGTTGGAACAGTTAGACATCTGTAAATAGCCCAAAGGAAGAGGCAGAAAACTCTTTGAGGCTCCTCTAAGCCAGTATCCACCTATTTTCCTAGATGTGAAGATGCCCTTCGTAAAAGCAAGACACTGATTGGACCAGACCAACGTGAGTTCCTCCGAGAGCTAGAGAGGAATTACCAACGCCTAAAGGAAGCCCTGCACCCGCTACTCAACCGCAAAATCCCTCAACTCTATACATCAGTTGCTCCTCATTCTGCACACAGGTGAGGCTTGCATGCCGAGCTTGCCTCTGGTATGAGTAAACACTTCAAAATGGAGGCTCAGAATCAAAGTGCTTTGCACAGACAAGTTTATTGGTACAATTCCACCACTATTACACTTAGGGGCCTTTCCTAATTTGTTGGTTTTGTTTTCATCTTTTCCTCCTTGGGATATAAATGAATCCCATTTAATTTTTCTAGGAATTCTGCTCCTCCAAGCCAGGAAATATATCCTTGTGCTGCTGTCCAGCACAAGATGCTATGCTGTTGGATTATACTCAGATATTTAGAATGTCATAAGTGACACTGGGGTACTGTTAAGTTGTTTACCACTTGTTTTCAAGGGACACAATTCTTACTCTTAGTAATTTTGAATCAGTTTAATAGTGTCTGTTAAGTGACATTTGTGCCTGTTAAGGCTATTTTAAATTCTATAATGATTCTGATTGTGCCAGTTGCTTTAGAGAGATCCTGCTTCAGAATCAGACCCAAATCTAATGCAGTTCTTTTATTTATTCAGTAGAAATATACATTTCCACCTTTGCCATTTCACTCTTTCTCCACATAGTGTAAATCCCTTTCCAATATTTGTTTGAAAACCTTCTTCTATTTCTCTTCCAGAAGTTCCTTCAACAGGAAGATGGAAGCCTAACCTGGATTGCTTGAATTGCAAGGAGTCTAATTTATGAAAGAAAGTACTGAACTTTGCAGCCGTCAGAGTTTCAGCCTTAATGAAGGATTGTGCAGTTATTTTGCACTGGAAGACAATATTTAGATTCCTGCCCCATTTTTCCTGGCACTGTTCAAGATTTGAAGCCAGAGTTTCAGTCAAATAGAAGAAGAATATTTGTTGAAGATGGTAGTAAAGAGGAGCTGGCTCCCACATTCTGCCTTGTTGAAGACTGAGCACCACCCTCAGGAAACTTCTTAGCACATGGCCATCTGGGTTGGGAAGGCTAGGTCAGACCTCCTGCAGATCTTCTTGATCCAAGTGGAGATTTGTGTCATAGACACTGACCTTGAATTTCTATATACAGCAGGTAGATCCAAAATGTAACTCTAGATGGACTTGGAAGTTTCTTCATTGTAGTTTCTCTGCTGCTTTCCCTTTTGAAAGCTGAGATTAGCCGAAGAATTTGAAACCCTCCACTACTCACCCAATCCCTTCTTTTGTTCTGTGTTTTCACATGTTTTTGGCTTTTGATCACTTGGAATATCCAGTTATTTATGGATCCATAAGAATGACTATCTTAGTTTCTGGATCTCATTCCTAACTCAGGGAAGAATACAGTGGTATCTAGGTCAAGGTTAGAAGACTGAAACCTTATAACACCTGAATTTGATTCCTGCCGTACTCCTTAATCTTCCTACCCAGAGCTTGGGCTGAAACCCAGGAATTATGATTCTTACCTCTGTTGCTCCTTGTTCTGTCTCCCAGGTTTTTATTAAGAGCTCCTAAACTACTTTTTGGAATCTTCATTATCTATATTTTAAAGATTATTAAAAAGATCTAAAATGTTTATTTAGGTTTCTGGCGAATCCTCAATGCTACTGCACAGAATCTAGCCACCTGCGCCGTGATCACTGCCTGCTCATCCTTAAGCAGCCACTGGAGATAAATACTTTCCAAATGACCAGGATACCTATCAATTATGGGGAGGATATGGTTTTTCCGAATAGCTCTATAGAAGGAACATCAAAGGAATATGTGTCCAATGGTCTCCACCTCTCTTGAGCCACAGGAGCAGAGTCTTTCAGCCAATGGTGTCTTTTTATACTTGCCGTAGAGGACGGCTGATGGAAACGCATGGCACCGTGCAAGCGAGAATGCTTTCCGGTGGTTTACTGACTCCAACTGACTAAGATACATGGCAGGTGTAACCACATATCTAATAGAGTCTGGAGCCAGAAACAGCAGAGCCATATCTAAGTCCGCTTGCCTCTCAATGTCCTCTACCCTTTGACGCAAGGTTTGTTTTGCTTGGTCGTAGTCCAATTTGAGAATTGAGGCTGGCGAGAAGCATAGTTTGGCAAGGTTGGATTCGACTGCCTTGATCCATGAAGAAGAGAATTTATCTTGAAGAATTAATGGAGCAAGGCCTTGCGGAAAGCAATTAAGCCTTAGCCAGATGTTTAAGGAAGCTATACAGATTCTTGCTTTGACTTATCAATCCTGTCTCCAGGTGCAGAAGTGCATTTGGGACACAGCGCGGCATCTGTAGAATTGTTCTGATAAATTTGGATTGAACTCTTTCCAGTGGTGTAAAACACGAAGCTGAGGGTCCGAGCAAGGTCCCGTAGAGAAGCTGTGCTAGTGACTTGGCCAGAAAGAGCTTAATTGCAACTGGAACATAGTGTCCTCCCTTTGTGCAGAAAAATTTAAGAATGGCATTCGCTGATTGTTGGCCAGAGGCAGCCGCGTATTCTCCATGGCTTTTTGTGAGCCAGTGGCATGAATGACCACCCCTAGGTACTTAAAGGTGGTTACCTGCTCTATTTTGTGGCTATTTAAATACCATGAGTACCGTTTTGGCCTTTTTGCAAAAGCCATAACCTTTGTTTTCTCATAATTTATGTCCAGTTTATTATATTTGCAATACTGGACAAGGGCTCGCAAGGCTCTTTTAAGGCCAACTGGAGTCCTGGAGAGGATCACAGCGTCATCTGCATAGAGCAACAGAGCAATGCTTCAGTCACCTATTTTTGGGGGGTGGTAATTTGGATTATTTAACCCTTTTACCTTATCATTTATGTAAAAATTGAAGAGCAAGAGTGCCAAAATACACCCCTATTTAACCCCCTTTTGAGTTTCAACTGACCTCGAGAGAGACTCTTGCATATTACACCTCACTTTGAGGGATGTTTTGGTATGTAAGACACGTAACAGATGGAGGAGTCTGTGATCAATTGAGGCAGCTTCCAGCTTCTCCCATAGCTTAGTCCTTGTAACCGTGTCAAAAGCTGCCTTAAGATCTATAAAGGCAGCGTATAATGATACAGGTCTATCTGATGCATATTTTTCAATCAAATGATGAAGAACTAAGCACTGATCTATAGTGCCTCTCCCCTCTCTAAACCCGGCGTGTTCTTCAGCAGTCAGGTTCTCAAGATCCAGCCACACCTTTAATTTATCTTGAAGGTGTTTGGCATAAAGTTTGCTGATTATATTTAGCAGACTTATTGGTCTGTAATTGGCAGGGTCATCTCTCTTTCCCTTTTTATAAATTAGGACCACAATTGCCAAGCCCCAATCCTCAGGGACATTGCTGGTGGAGTCAATATAGGTGAATAGCGCTGCCAGGACGGGTATCCACCATATTATTCTTTAGTAATTCGGCCGAAATGAAGTCAGCTCCTGGAGCCTTCCCGATCCTGAGTTGGCCAATGAGGGATTTAATTTCAGACTCTGAAACTGGAGGCCACTCAGGTAAATCCTTCATTATAGACCTTTTACTCTCACTGGAGGGGTCTTCATACATTCTCCGAAAATGAAGTTCCCAGGTTATAGGAGATATATGACAGTCTAATGGGATATAGATTCTTTCAGAGTAGCAAGCTATTAGACGCCAAAATAAGGAGTTCTTTTGCTTTGCTGCCACGATGAGCTGTTCCCAGGTAGACCTTGTGTCTTGTCTCTTCTTGAATGCAATCAATTGAATTGTTTTTTGAGTGTAAGTAACTGTTTAAGAATTGCTTTATTGCTATATCCAGCCTCGCATTTGTACTCCTTGTATGCCAAGTTAAGGGCTTTCTTGGTTTCTACGCAATCCTTATCAAACCATGGTTTGGAGGCAGTACAGGACCTCTTAACTGAGAAATTTTGGTCATGTGCTAATAATGGTTGTAGCTCATAAGCTAAACTTTTATATAGTTCTAATAAGTCTTGAGTCGGGTTGGCTGATATAAAGGCTGCACGGATTTTTTGAAAATTATCCTCTGTTAGGGCTCTCCTTACCTTATGATCAAATTGTTGGGTCCATTTGACCCGACATCTTGTGTCATGCCTCCGTCTGAGCCTGAATCTGCAGAGGAAAATGAACTGGAACAGGACCCTATGGAGGCCGAGGGAGAGGTGTCTGTGGCTTCAGAGGAATGTGGGAAAGAGCAGGCTGAGGCAGGCCAGGGCCCTTCAGGATTGGAACAGGAGGAACAGGAGAGGCAGAGTTCAGACAATGAGCAAGGGCCACCCCCACCTGATCCTAGAGCACAGAGAGTGGAGACAAGGAGGGAACAACGCAGGCACGCTCAAATACTTGGGAGGAGAGTGTCCTGCCCTTCTCCACAAGGAACACCTGGAGATTGAGATTTAAGGAGACACTGTGGGGAGGGGCATTTGTCGGGAACAAACGCCGATTCCTTGGAGTGTTGTGTATTGTGGCTTCTGTTTGGAAATCTGGAAACTTTGACTATCGGACTGTATTTCGGATTCTCTCTCTTGAAAACTGCTCAGGCAAGCTAGGATTCAAACAGACTCATTAAGTTTATGTTTTCTTCCTTGTTATCTCTATGGCCTTGAGTACTTTCTTATGCTAATCGGACTGTATTTGAACCTAATTTCAGCCAGAGTTGGCTGAAGGTGTGTGTGTGGTATCTTGTTGAAAGCTTGCCAGCAAACGTGGAAGCATTTGGGGAAAATTTGGAGCAATAAAAGAACGGTTTGAATTGCCAACTGACTGCATTGCCTCTGTGCTGTGCCCTGGGTCATTACATCTTGTTAGGCCTGTTGTAGAGATTGCAGGGATAAAATGGTCCTTGGAGGGTATCTGCCTGATAAAGGGCTTCATGTATATACACAGAGGTAGATGATCACTTCAAAATTTTCTATATAATGTACTATGTCCATAGAAGTTAAGATGTAATCAGTGGTGCTACTTTTGGACCCTACCATAAATGTAAACTCGCCAGGATAGTCACCAGGCCATGAGCCATTAGATATGAAGAAGTTAAATTTATTTACCAACTTGGCAAGACATAGGACAGCATAGTTAGCTCTAATGTCTTTAGAGAGTCGTATGAGGGGGGTGTTGGTTTGTATAGGGACCTCCGATGGTGGGTATTGATGATGTTTCATGAATAATGTATAATCATCTGGTCCCAATCTGGCATTAAAGTCTCCCCCTAGTAGGATCCTGGCATTTGGGTGTTCCATGAGTTGTTCATTAACATAGTGTTCCAATTCCAGCCATACAGCAGTGGTTTCAGCTTTTCTTAGTGAAGGAGGGAGATAAACATTAATTATCAAAAGCAGGTCTGAGTCCAACTTGAGGAGAAGGGCCATAGCTGAATGGTTTAAAGGGGTAATAAGTGTGGACTCAAGTTGGTAGAAATAAATATACCCAGCCCTCCTTTCAGTCTCCCTGGGCCTCTGCCTGGCCTTGCTTCCAGCTTATATGAATAATAGACATTAAGCAAGCGATCATCAACAGTCCAAGTCTCTTGCACCAATATAATATCCTTACCTTTCAGAAGATCAGAGTGATTAAAGCCTCTAAATCGATACCACCCGGCTACATTCCATGACATGATGTTTAAAGTGTTTTTCTTGCACTGGCCTTCATATAGTCAGTTCAAGTTCTCCATAGGGGCACTTGTTGGAGGATAGTTATAATAATAGTTATTTGATGCATTAGATTGAGTAGTTGTTGTCAATGCTTCTTTTAAACCAGGGCTTTTCAACCTTTTCACCCATTGTACCACTTTTAGGATAAGGCAACATCCGAGTACCACCAGTCACCCAGCAAGGTGTCAAAAACTTGACCCCCTCCCCCCAAAAAGGAAAAAAAATGATAAAGTACAGGTAGTCCTCGACTTACAACAATTTGTTTAGTGACAGTTTGAAGTTACAATGGCACTGGAAAAAGTGACTTATGACCATTTTTCACACATATGACTGTTGCAGCATCCCCAGGGTCTTGTGATTTACATTTGGATGCTTGGCAACTGATTCATACTTATGACATTCACAGTGTCCCAGGGTCATGTGATCACCTTTTGCAACTTTTTGACAAGCAAAATCAATGGCCGGGGGGGGGGCGTGGCCAGCTCATCACTCAGGTTGCGGGGTGCCTGTGGGGGGGAATCCGTGGGTCTCTGGTGGAGGGGGGTGGGACTGGGGTGGGTGCCTTCCTTCCCTCCCTCTCTCCCATTGTCCCTTCCTTCCTTCCTTCCTTCCTTCCCTCCCTCTTTGTCCCTTCCTCCTTCCCTCCCTCCCTTCCATTGTCCCTCTCTCCCTCTCATTGTCCTTCCCTCCCTCCCTCCTTCCATCACTCAGTTTTAATTTCTTCGATGGTGGTTCCTTTGCTGAATCACTTTCCTTTTGCACTGTAATAATTAAGGTGAGCAGTGTTAAGTCCAATATAAAGGAATGACTAAATCTCTTGATACATGAACAGTTGCAAAAAGTGCATGCCAAGATTCTGGTGCAAGAAATCTCAGCCTTTGTGTAAGAACTACAACCGCCCAGCTGACTTGCGCTTTGCCAGAAAACATGCTGCTTGCTAATTTAGCAGAAGCGCCAGGATCAGCTGATTCGCGCTTCTGCTAAATTAGCAAGCGGCATGTTTTCCGGCAAAGCGCGAGCAAGTGAGCTGGGCAGGAGAGCAGCTATAGCTGATGTGCGCTTCTGGGCTGCTCTGTAGAAGCGCGACTCAGCTGTAGCTGCGCACCCCGATCCTGGGCTTGCTCGCGCTTCGCCGGAAAACATGCTGCTTGCTAATTTAGCAGAAGCGCCAGGATCAGCGCGGGCTACAGCTGATTCGCGCTTCTGCTAAATTAGCAAGCGGCATGTTTTCTGGCAAAGCGCGAGCAAGTGAGCTGGGCAGGAGCGCGGAATCGGCGTTTCTGAGCACATGCCGATTGGCGCCCTTGCCCCCTCGCTTGCTTGCCAGCGCCCACAATCTGCCCGGCCTCCCCTCTGCCTGCTTTGCGCAGCTCCTCCTGGGCCCCCCGCGCCCGCCGTTAACCCTCCCGCCACCATGCAGGGTAAGGTTGGCGCCCCCACCCCCGCCCAGATGCCCTCACCTCCCCCAAGCATTTTTTTACTCACCTGCTTTCAGCTACACTCCCTTTCTCCTTTTGCTTCTCTGCCTTCGTGTGCTTCTCTGCCTTTGCCACGTTCTTGTGGGTAAAAAAGAAAAAAAAAGTTCCATGAGACTTTCTAACTTCTCGCAAGAAGTTAGAAAGTCTCATGGAACTTTTTTTTTTTGTCTCACAAACACGTGACGAAGGCCGAGAAGGACAGGAGAAAGGGAGTGCAGCTGAAAGCAGGTGAGTAAAAAAACGCTTGGGGGAGGTGAGGGCATCTGGGCGGGGGCGGGGATGGGGGGGCAGGCAATGCATCGCGCAGCTCCAGCGGAATCTCCCCTGAAGACTGCGTGAGGCTGCCTGCCACCCCCAAGGCCGCCGCCAATCAGCTGGAGCTGCACGCTTTGATCCTGGGCTCTCAGTAGGACCCAGGCAACGTGCAGTTCCAGCTGACTTTGCCAAAAGCCTCTGCAGTGCTGCTGCTGCTTCACCTCATCCACTTTTACACTTTTTTTTTTTACATTTTTTTTCCAAAAAACTTTTTTAATTTTTTTTAAACATTTTTTTTTACATTTTTTTCAACCCGTCCTACGCGTACCATCAGCCATGTGCTCGAGTACCACTGGTGGTACGCGTACCACCGGTTGAAAAGCCCTGTTTTAAACCATTCAATCTCTGTGTATTATTAGCTTGCTCAGGTTCTGGCAATACATCGTTAAAGTCTATCAACATTTCTTCTGGCACGCCCTCAGCAGAATCTGTGACTGTGGGTAACTCAGTTTGTGGATCACTTCTCTACTTTCTCAAGGTCAATTCAGCTGCCCCTGCTTCAAACTTATCAGTATGAGGTCTGTTGCAGCTTGGATTTAAAGCAATAGTTCCCTCATGGAGAGACTGAACCAGGAGTGGGCGCAAGTTCCCTGAGCGGAAGACACATATTGGAAATATTGAAAAACTGCTCAGGAAGTGCTTCATTCTAAAAAGCATTGAGGGAATTATGGACTGTTTGAAGGATAACAAAATTCGCATACATTGCCTTCTTGCTGGCAACCACTCTGCATGTAATAAATCAATCTGAGTATACTCGCAGTGGAGCAGCTGGCTCAGAGACTGCCTAACAGCTTTTCTATCACTCCATCGTCCTCTATTCTTTCTGTTGTCGTAGATTTGCAAGGTAACCTGGTTGGTCTGTAAACTGAGGTTATAATGGTCACCTCTAGAACTATCTGATTGAGTGTTGTTATCTTTGTGGATATTCTTTCCTCTCTCATTTATAGGAGGGAGAGAGGAGCCTATTCTATTTTCCATTTCTGCATTAGCCATCCCATGTCTATCATTATGTGTCCTCCTGGGTCCTTCTGCAATGTTTGTTTGACTGCTGATAAACTTTGCAAAAGACTCTTTCAAGCAGTCAACCTTATTTGTGACAATTGATAAAAGTTCGTAGATTGAATTTACGGTTTGAGCTGTGAGCAAACATTGTCTGGAAAGGAGATCTGTTTCATTCTCCCTTACTAAGTTTGTTACTATCCCATCCTGTGCAGAAAAAGCGGGTGCTGAATTCCAGGGAAGGGAGCTATTTTCTGTGAGAAAAACAAAGTTCTATATGCTGTTTGCTTTCAAGTTCGGTTTGTAAATCCCATTCCAATGAGTCACATACAGATGAGTTACTTACTGGAGCAGACTGTCTCTTTGCAGCGAAATCTTCCATTTTCTGCTGCTTCAGTGGCTTGGAAGAACTCTGTGCTGCCAAGTGAACATGTTGTCTCTTTCTCCTTTTCTCCATTCTTGGTAATCCTGGCTTGTAGAGTTGTTAAAATGTAGGTAAAACAATGGTAGCCTCTCCAGTATATATCCTTTATAAAAAGTCTTTGACTATTATAAAAAGTCGAACAAGGGTTAAAACAGATTTAAAAATAGGTTAAAAATATGTTAAAAATGGGTTAAAAGTAGGTTAGAATGCAGGGTTAAAAAGGGTTAAAAAGTTAAAAGAAAAGAAAGCTTTCACTTCCCTCCATGTAGATGCAGTTCCATTGAGAACCACACGCTGAGTACGGCTGGTCAGCCAGCTACAAATCCATCTGGTGGTGATGCTGTCTAACTAACATTTTTCTATCTTATCAAGTAATAGGTTGTGATCTACTTTATCAAATGCCTTACTGAAGTCCAAGTAAATTATATCCACAGCATTCCTCTGGTCCACTAATCTGGTCAAAGAATGCAATAAGTTGTTGAGTTAATGTAAGCTGTTAGCCAGAATTATTTGTATTTGGAAAAATCTGATGTTATTGTCCTTTAGCATTATTTCCAGATTTGTAGAGCTGTCATATCAGGGGTTAGGAGCCCAGTTTGGCTTTATCTCTGGCATAAAATGACTGAAGAAGAGTCATTGGGGTAATTGGCTATTTGCTATGAGAGAAATAAACTTTCCAAGTCAAGTGATTGCTGGGGATTTTGTGGAATTATCCGCATGGTTTTCTTCTAACAATATAGTAATAGCATTTAGACTTATATACTGTCATTTAGACTTACATACAGACCTCTCCAAGCAGTTTACAAAGTCAGCATATTGCTCCCAACAATCTGTATCCTCATTTTTCCAACCTCAGAAGGATGGAAGGCTGAGTCAATATGGAAATGGTTAGTCATTGCCATCTTTGGGGATAAGTTTTCAACTTATCAGTTGGACCTCACATCCATGTATTGCCCAGGTTTGATCCTTTTTAGATTTTCAAGATCAGCAAAAGCCAGTTGATGGGGTGGGGGGAGACAAATAGAAATTTGAAGAAAAAAGATTGCAGTGGTGGGATTCAAATACCTGAACAACCAGTTCTATTATGTGATGCAGGCCTGGGCCTTCAATGCCTAGAACGGACTTCCGGAAGTGGTATCCATGCACTTCCGGTGGGCTGTTCTAGGCCTGGGAGGCCTCCGAGGCCTACACTGGACTTCCAGAAGCCAGCCGGTTCTCCGAATTCAGGTAAATTTAGCTACCGGTTCTCTTGAATCGGTGCGAACCGGCTGAATCCCACCACTGAAAGATTGTGAATATGACAGTGAAACAATCAATGAAGCAAAGTAAAATCAGGAAGGTCTGCTATTCAGGAACCAATAAAGAATCTTATCAAGTAGGATGAAAAAATTACAATGATGGAAGGACTATTGGCAGATATGAGATCCATGTAGCCATGAGAATTGGATGAAGAAGCTAATGATAGAGTTGCAGTACATAGTCCATCTATTATCAGAGGAGTTGTTAGAGTTGAACACTGCTTGGCTGAGAAAGTAGGGAACAACTAAACTCCTAAATATCTGTGTTTGAGAGGCTGGGCCCTGCACATTTGTTCTGATGGCAGAAAAATAGTCTAAAGAAGAGACATGATAGGAGTCCTCATATACCAGAAGAGCTGTCACGGGGAAGAGGGTATGGATAGGTCCATAGGTCCAAGGGTAGAAGAAGAACCAATCTTCAGCAATTTTCTGAGCACATGAGTTATTAAGCAGAACAGCCTGTCCCTGGACATTCTCAAGCAAAGATTGGACTTCCATTTGTCTGGGATGATCTGAGGATTCCTGTTCTGAGCAGTAGATTGGTTTAGAAGTCCTCCAAATCCCTTCCCAGTCAGTGATTCTAGGATGGAGGACATTTCATTGGAAGGCAAAGGGAAGGGGCTGATGCTTGTCTTGAAATAATTGCAAATGGAAGAAGCTTTTACAGCATTTAGCAATAGCAATAGCACTTAATCGTATATACTGCCCCATAGTCCTTTATACCAGGGCTTTTCAACCTTTTCAGAGATTGTACCATGTTTAGGATACGGCAATATTCAAGTACCACCTGCTCGATGCCACCCACTGGACACAGTTGACTTGAGACAGCTGAGTCGGAACGGAACAAGTTGCATCAGCTAACTCGATATGGGGACAACTCAGTGCCCCACAAACTCCTCGCCTCCCCAAACTGCTAGCAGCAAAGCGCATGATGCGCACACAAGACATTCCACGTTTGGGGACTTTTATCCACAGAGGAAGGAGAGGGCCTTCACAGCCCAGGCATGATTAGCAGTTTGCTAGTTCAGATGTGGATAAAAGTCTCCAAGCTTGGAATGTTGTTTGTGTGTGTGTGTGCGCGCGCGCGCATAGCATTCCAAAGGAGATGTTCTCCCAATCCCAGACATCATTGGTGTTTCCCTGTCCAGTGCCCCCCCAGCAAAGCAGGAGGTGAAGGACGACGCTGCTGCGTGTGGAAGCGCGGAGGAGAAAGTTTGCAGGAAGCTGTTTCCTCCAAGTCCAACTTCTGCCTTGACAGATCTTTGGAGAACAAGAGGAGGTTGTTTCCAATCGTGCGTGGTAAGGATGCTGGCTTGTTGGGGCAGCCTTCCCTCACACAGCTCCCCTGCCACCCCCTCCTCTTCTCCAGAGATCTGCAGGGGAGACTGTCAGAGCATGCTCAGTCTTACTGCACTCAGATAACCCAGGAGTAAATACAGTAAACAGTAGTTTGTATTAAATATGGTTTATATTACACACTATCTACAAATATATTAGAAACAAAATACATACATGTGGTGAAACAGCAAACTCCAATACAAAGCAGTTACAGCAGTCAAACGGACGAGAGAGAAAAACTCCAGTAAAAAACCTCCCCTTTTATACTCAGCCTCTTAAAGGCACAGACACAGACCCTGCTGAGTCATTCCTAATATTGCATCATCCTATCATTGCATCATCCACATTACATTACATCTTTACATAAGCTGTTCAGCTGTTAAATTATTATCCTGACAGAGACAGAGATCTGGAGGGCAAGGTGCAGCCTCCATATTGGCCACTTCTACCTCTCCAAGCCCTCCTCGATTAAACATACATTATATAAATTAAAACACAGCCCAAAAGAAAACAGTTAAATCCAGTGCTTTTTTTGTAAAAAAAAAATAAAAAAAAAAGTGCTGGAACTCACACATGTCATACAACCCACCTTGCCTACCCTACAAGGTTCCATCCAAAAAAGGTGCCGGAACTCCATTCTGAGCGTTCTATGAGAAAAAAAAGCCCTGGTTAAATCACTAATTACAACTCTTCACATATTTTCTGGAAAAAAAACACCTTTATTGAGGTTAGGAAGGAAGAGCAAACCTTATTAAGGAACTCTTAACAGGAAGGGAATTGAAGACTCCAAAAGGTCTTGTTCTTTCTAATCTGCCTTCCCTTTGACCCTTTAGTTCTCATTTTATTATTATGTATTTAAGAAGATGATCAAAGGCCTCTGTAGCTCAGGATACTCGCCTTAAAATCAGAACTCATAAAAACTTAGTTAATCCGCAATACCAGCCTATGAAGAATGAATGGGCCCTGAGAGCATGCAGGTGTCAAGTCAGAATATTAGTGGCACACCTGTCAGCAATTGGAAGTGCATAAGTCCATGTACTTCCCTTTCCTGTCCCACAACTCAATCCATACATCCTTTAATTTTCAGACATCTTTTTCTCACAGCTCCTTAAAAAACTCACAAAGTGTACTGTAAATAGCAGGAAAAATAAATCTAGCATTTCTGAATTCTTTCTCCACGGGGGAAAGGAAAGTTCACAGCCTGCAGGTTGCTAGCAAAATCATCAAAGAATGTAGTTATTGCTACCAAAGGCAAGAATAAATAACGAATCAATTTTGCAGCTCTCTTCTGTTACTACATCCTCTTACCTCCAGAATGTGGCTTAGGATTGCATAAGGGGCTAGGCTAAAATCCAGTTGACTAGTTTGCAGCCAGATGTTCGGTACAGACCTTGCCAATGTGATTTTAATAACCCGAGGAAAACTTGGCAATCAATAAACCATGATGGACTACACTTGTTTTGCCCTATTTTGATTCTCCTCCCGAGCAGCAGCCCATCGATTTTAGAACTAACTCTTTCGGAGCCTTCCTGATCCCAACAGAGCTGGATCCTGCTTTCCTCCCTCCCCCCTCTCCCCCCCCCTCCGCAGCTACCTTCGGAGCCGTCCTGATGCCGATGGGCCTGCCTGTTTCGTCCTGCAAAGCGCAGTTCACCCAGCGCTTCCCATTCTCGCACACATGTACCTCCAATATCCTCCCCATTCACACACACACACACGTTCCTCCAATATCCTTCCCATTCACACACACACACTCCTCCAATACCCTCCCCATTCACACACACATACGTTCCTCCAATATCCTCCCCATTCACACACACACACACACGTTCCTCCAAAATCCATTCCTCTCTCTTGTCTCTGTCTCACCGCTTCTGTGAGAAAAGCCTTTTCTGCCTTTTTCTCCAGAGTCTTTTCTTCTCTCCCTCTCCCGCCCAAACTGCCTCCTTTTATATCCCTTCCTGTCTCCGCCCCCCTCCTCCTCCTTTCTCTTCCGGGTGAGCCAGAAGTGCAGATCCTGGGGCCTTTGCCTCGCCCCAAGCAGCCCTGCAGCTCCTGAGGACACTCGCGGCAAGTCCTGCACTGAGCCGCTTTGGCTTGTTCCCTCCCCCGCTACCCTTGGCTGGGCTGGGCAGGGCCACATACCACCTGCCACGTGCCAATGTACCACCAATGTACGCGTACCATTGGTTGAAAAGCCCTGCTTTATACCACTGTGGGTGGTTTACAATGTCAGCATAGTGCCCCCAATAAGCTGGGTCCTCATTTTGCTGATCTTCATTTTGAGGATGGAAGGCTGAGTCAACCTCAGGCTCCATCAGGATTGAACTTCAGGCTGTAGGCAGAGTTTGCCTGCAATATTGCATTCTAACGACTGCACCACCAGGGTTCTTCTGGATATTCTCATATAATCCTATTTGCACATGTTGAATTCTGCAATTCAATAAATTTCAAAATGACCAGGTACCATAAAAGGATGGAGAGCAGTTGGGCATAGAATACAACATTGGGAGTGCCTCTTTGTTGAAAACGGATGAGGGAGAAAGAGACTTGCAAACCATTTGAAATGAAATTCCTTGTTAGAAATGAGAGCCGCAGATACTCAAAGTTCGAACTGTATTGCTACAATAGTGCTTTAAATACCACAACAGATTGTGAGGAGAGGAATATCTCCTCAAATTGGCTGCAATACTGGAGGAACACACTCAGTGGTGGGGAAGGCAGCCTGAGTGACATAGAAATTTGCTTGGAATTTTATCCCAGTAATGGGATTCCTATGACTTTGAGATCTTTATAGCAGCAGCAGAAAATAGTAACCTATGTTCATCTAATTTATCCAAGTAGAAATAGAACAGGAAGAAAGGTTCTATTGTGGCAGCTTTGAACAGAAGGATTATTTCAGCTCATTGCCTGACTTAAGCCACTGTAAAAACACCACCAAAAACACCAGCTATTTATTTAGAAAAGATAAATAGATCTGCTAAAATATAGCCTCCTGTGTGAAGAGGCCCTCTTCTCTCAGGCATTCACTTGTACTAACTATACCAAGGCCCAAGATGGGAAAAGGGATCATTTGCTATTTTCTGAACAAGTTATTAGCATGAGAAAAGCAGGAGTACAGCAAAGTTGGTTCTCTTTTGGAAGTAGTACACACGTTAAGTAAAACATGGCCTAGCTATATCTATGTCAATGCTGCTAACATTGGATGTTCTTGCTTGACAATATATGAAGATGCAGACATTTTCTATTTAACCTGTGTATTACTTTTAGAGTTAGATTTAGATGGTGCTGGAGGGGAGGGGGAAGAATGTGCATGGGGACTAGTTAGCCATAATATCTCAGTAGAGTATTCTTCAAGGTTGATTGTAATAAGAGGAGATAAGTAATGGCGGGTTATGGAACGGGAGGGAAAGTTCGAACTTCAAACTAATTGGAGAATGTGATTAATGACTGTTAAATGAAGGAGTGAATTATGCTTAGATACTGTGTGTTTGAGGGAGGAGAATTCAGATTTTGGCTTCTTCTATGTACGTGCCGAAGCTATGTTGCTATTAAAGATTCTTTAAGGAAAACAATGCCTCAAAGTTCTTTGAAGAGCTTCT
Organism: Azemiops feae; assembly: GCA_023970755.1. NCBI lineage: Eukaryota > Metazoa > Chordata > Lepidosauria > Squamata > Viperidae > Azemiops > Azemiops feae. The sequence continues at coordinate 609,706 of JALGBA010000034.1, read as the reverse complement.
TCTTTCGGAACCATGACAATCTACATGGCATGGCAGCAAGTTTTCTATCAGAAAGCCATGCATTGGATGACATTGGAATATTAGCAGGTGCAAACTTGGCAATATCAGTAGAGCAAGTGCCCTTCACCAAACAGCATAGTGTGTATTCTTCTGGCTAGCAACAATTTGAAGGCAGAAGTGTTTGGAATTGACCTTCTGGAATTGCTGCTCTGTGGTCTGCAATGAAACACTTGGTTTAAGCAGTATGTTTCAGCCCCTTGATTATGCAGTGCTTTCAGACTTCTACCCCAACTAGTGTGCTATAAATACAACTTTTCACATTTAGGAGGAATATGGATTTCTTTCTGTCCTTATGTTTACGTCAGCAGGCCTGATGTTGCCAGATGAGTCAATTCATTGTTGTAAATTTTGATAGCATATTTTGAAAAAAGCCTGAATAGTAATTGAGTAATCTTTAAAAGACAGCAAATAAACACTCTTATAAGTCATTAAATAAATCCCCTTAAGTAGCTGTTATAAGCTTTTAAAAATTATTTTGGTAAAAGGTATTTTAGTTAATGTAAACCTAATGAAGCCCAATAGACTGATAAAATTACATTTTGCAAATTAAAAACTTAAAAGGTAATAAGGAAAAGGTGTTGAAAGATAAATACAGAGAACATACTTATCTCCCTTTCATCAATCCAGACTTGTGTCAAATCTTCCAGACTTGCTTAAAAACAGAACAGAAAGTACTAAACTAATTCTCAACTTCAGGAACTATACTGTTTCATTCATTAAAGAAATTGTTTGAAAATTAAGACCAGAGACTGCACAGAATATTTTAATGACATAGATTTATAAGAAAATATTGAAATCCAGATTTCATGCCAAAGTATTTGTCAGCCTTGCCTGAACATGCCAAGGACTGATCTTGGGCATGTCAATATTAGCATAGAACTTATGACTTTTCATTAAGACTGTTATTAGAACATAGAATCATAGGGCTGGAAGGGACCATGGAGGTCTTCTAGTCCAACTCCCTGCTCAAGGCAGGAGTCCTTATACCATCCTGGACAAATGGAGATCCAATCTTTTCTTGAAAACCTCCAGCAATGAAATTCCTACAACTCCAGAAAGCAAGCAGTTCCATTGGTTAATTGTTGTCACCATCAGGAATTTTTTTCCCTTAGTACCAAACAGGATTGTTCTTATTGACACGATATATACTGGACTTTCTACACACACCAGACTCTCTGCCTTATATGATTTTAGATTGTTTTAATTAAGGATGCTCAGTAAAAAGTAGAAAGGGAAGGAACAGGAGATTCCTGGGAGGCATGGAGACATTGTTGGGAGGAACCTAATAGACTGATTTCTGGGAAATGGGTATTTCATGATTGCTCATGGCTTCCATCTCATTCATTTTGTGAGAGAGCCCATAACATGCTCACCAGCTTCCAAACATCCCCCTTGTTCCAAAAGGGCTGGAGACCTCTACATTTGAGTCCTCAAGTCTTCTGCCACCTTGCACGTGATTCTGTAACATGCAGATGTCCAGTGAAAAACAAAGGTTGGTCGTGAATAGCAAATGGGGAGGTATTTGTTTCTTTTCACAAATTAATATTTGTTTGTATTCAGCAAGACTAAGGGGTAAGGAGTGGTAAGGCATTTGGATAGTTGAAAAACAGTCATGGAAAAGATGAAGGTGACAAAAGAAATACCTTCTGAGGAAGCCAGGCTTTGGAGATTGTCTGCAGAGTGAATACAAATCAGCTCTGCAAAAACAATGAAATCCTAGGAGCAGGGAAAGACAGCACAGAGCACTATTGCAAAAAATAAAAGCTAAACGGGTGGGGTAAGTGATCAAGGCCCAAGATGAGAAGTTTGTTTTGGATGTGAAAGGGAATTTGGAAAGACTTGAGTCCAGAAGGGAAGGGCAGAGGAGAGCTGGCAGTTATGACAGCAAAGCAAAACATGAAATAGTGAAAAGAAGAAGCCGCCCCTCTACAAAAAACCCACAGGCAGGAGGATAGATCAGCAGGCAGTTTGAACTGTCTTGCTGATTAGACTCCTTTGGATCCTTGAAAAGGTAGGTGAGAAGAATCCTGACCAGAGCAGGGCTGGAAATGTTCAATTCCAGGGCTTTGTTTCTCCTGAAAGTGTTGCTAGCAGAGGGTGGAGCTGGCATTCACCACTCAATGCATCCCATTCCTTCATCAGTGACCAGACCAATTTCAGCACTGATTGAAACTTTGTTATACCTTTATAATAAGAATCAATGGGTGAAAGCTTCAAAGTGAAAGATCCAAATTTTATCTAAGAAGGAATTTCCTGACTCAGATCCATTAAGCAATGGAACCACCTGCCTCCTGGAGTTGTGGGTGCTCTGTTGATGGAAGTATTCAAGAAAATAATTGGACCATTTATCCTGGATGGGATGAGGATTCCTGCACAGGGCAAGGGTTGAACTAAAATCCTTTCTAACCTTTTTAATTCTGTGCCACATGGATACACAAGACAACTACTTCAGGGGAGACCTCAGGGGAAGGGGAGAGCTAACCCAAACACATGGCAGTAGGATTAAAAACAAGAATTTTCCATTTATAAGAACTGAAGAATATTAAACAGAAGTGATTTAAGGATATCATTGTAAAGGAAGGAAGTCTTCATCCTTCCTCCTCCAGCAGTGAATCTCCTCTTCCTTATTCATCAATTTGGCTTTTAAAGGGGTTACATGAGTCAGCTGAAACTCTTGAATTTAAATCGCTGTGAGAAAGTGAAAAGGTGATACCACAGATCTAAAGCAATAGCTGAGGATCTTTTCTAATGAATTGTACTAAAGGAGGGGGTCCCCAACCCCCAGGTCGCAGCCCACTACCGGGCTGCAGCCTATTCGGAACCGGGCCATGCGAGAGGCGGGCCAGTGCACACCCACAGCTCCACTTGCACGAGCAATGCCCCAAAGGTTTCTCTTGCATGCACATGCATGTGCCGGCCTGCCACTTGCACAGTCTGGTTCCTCTCTTCCCCACCCGACCCAGGCCACCAAGCCGCCTCCTCCCCATGTTCCAAAAGTGGAGCAGTGATAGCAGAGGCTGAGTGGGACAAACGCGCACTGCTAGCTTCACTGACTCACCGAGGCTGCCTGCACAGGACACCCAATCCGCTTTTGGAGCGTCACACAGCCTCAATGAGTCTGAAGGAGCATGAGACTGCGCCCCCAAAGGCTGCTTCATGCCTCAGGGGAGCGATATTGTGCTGCTTCAGGCCTTCCATCCCTTTGCAAAACTTTTGGCATGGAGAAGCCTGAAGGAGCACGAAACTGCACCCCAAGGGCTTCTCTTCTCTCTTGCACACGCCAGCCCACGGCTCGCGCAGCCTGGTTCCCCTCTCCCCCCCCCAGCCAGGCTGCCAAGCTGCAAAGGTTGGGAGCCGCTGTACTAGAGCCAGTTTGAAGGTTTTATTTATAGTGATAGTAACAAAATCATTAAAAAAATCCTAAAGTGCACTAATCCACTTGGGGTTAGTGCACTTGCAAGAAGAGAGGAGTTACATATGTATATCGTGGAATGTGCAAAATTGCTGTGCTGCTGCTTTCTGGACAAACTAGCTTTCAAAAGCTCTTCAAGGGCAACCTAGGTAAAGTGCATTGCTTCAGCCAGGAAAAATGGATGCAATTGGTGTACAAGGCAAACCTGTGAAAAGGCCCTCCAAGCCATGATTGCCACCTATACCTTCAGTTATGAGACCAAGAGTACCCCAAAGTTGTGCACCAATTTCATCTGGGGGAGTGCAACCCCATTCATGCAGATAGAGCCCACAGCTGCTCCCTTGACCAGAGTTGGATCAGAGCTTGTTTTTCACCATCCAGACCCACACAGCTTCCAGATTCTAGTAAAGAACTTGGATGGTATTACTTGGTTGGCCTGGGGTAGAGATGTAATGGTGTATTGTCAGATAGTGTGCCCCATGTCATCAGATTTATATTTTATTGATATTTATATTTACATTATAATTTATATGACTGCTCATTTCACAACAGTGATTCTGGGTGGTATACAAAAATTAAAGCCCAGCAACTAAAAACAATCACCCATGATGATCAAGGAAAATGATACCTTCTAATCACAAATCACATTTACAATGGAGCTTGCCTAACCTTCTGGTCCAAATGCCAGGAGAAAGAGTCAAGTCCTCAGAGGCCAATATGGTTAGAGCCATCCAGATATTTGGTGGAATGCTGTTCCACAAGACAGAAGTGGTCACAAAGAAGGCTGGGCTCTTGGGTCTCACAAGATGACCTGGTCTGACAGAGAGACCAGGAGCATGCTCCCTCTGTTATATCTGGTGTGTTGAGCAGAAACAATGGGAAACAGGTAGTCTCACAAATAACCTGGCCTTATGGTCTCCCCTGGCAGTTTCATGTAGATATTAGAATGAGGAGAGGGTAGACCATTGAGGAACTCCACCTGGTAGGGTCTTGGGCTTGATCTCTGAGCACCTACCAAGTCCTGGACAAAAGAGAACTACTGGAACACTATACCTCCCAGTTCCAATCCTCTGAATTAATCCGGAAAGATCCCACCTATTAGTAATATAGAATGCTGAGACATCAAGGAGGGCCAAGATGGATAAGCCTCCCCCTTCCCAAGCTTTGCCAAAGGTCATCAACACATAGAATCAATGCCACCTCAGTACTGTAACCATGTCTGAATCCCAACTGAAAGGGACCCAGATAATCCACTTCTTTCAGGGCCCTGTGGAGCTGCAGGTTGACTACCTTCTCAACCACTTTCCCAAGAAAGAGAAGGTTGGAGACTGGATAAAAGCTATTCAGGTCCACTGAGACTAGCTTTTGGAGAAGACGGATGATGGCACTGACCTTTCCTGCCAAGACACATTAACCATCATATGTCATCTTAAGCAACCAGGAGGGACTTGGATCAGGAGGGACATGGATCAGAGGATGTCCTCTATGCTTTAAACTCTCCTGGGTTCAATCTTAGTCCTAGATGTTCACATGGCAACTATAAATGCAAGTATCTACTCTTCTTCCTTTGGGATTCCAAGGGAAGCTGGATTGTCTGGTTCTGTCATGAAGACACTCCACACTCAAGCCTACCCTATAGAGCAATTTTCAAATTTATAATTAAATATGTCATTAAAAGAAGAAAATGTGTTAAAGGCTTACTTTGCTAAACAGGCTCAACACTGAGGGTGGGGAAATTTTTGAGGAACTCAAAGCTTGTGAAGCAGCAGGGTGGGGTAATGAAAACATGCATTTGGAGTCAGTATTATTATCAGTGTTAGAACAAGAAGTAGGTGGGTGGGAAGTAACATTCTGCACCCTGCAGACAAACTTCTTCCTGCTTCAATAAGAAAATATATCCCTCTTCACTGACTATATGAATGGCAGATGATAAATCAGGACTGATAGACAGATCTCTGGACAATTGGCAATAGATCAACAAGGAATTCCGACTCCTTAAATCTGAACAAAAGAATACAAAAACTCTTTATTTACTCTATTAAGCAAGAGAGCTTATTTTCTATGAAAAGTTCATTCTCAGAAACAAGCTTCTTTTGTGCAAACTCCAGTTCCACTATTGAAAGTAAAACCCAAGACAGAGCATATGCTTGGAGACACCTCGTGCTTGGGAGACACCCAATGCCTGTCTTCCTGTTTTGCATCTGATGGTAGATTTCTGTGGGTACTGTGCAAAAACAAAGTTGATTCACACAAACCTCGATGCTACCCACTGCTGCCTTAAAATAGAAGGAATGAGGATATGTGTTCTCATTATCTTCCTTAATGCACTTCTTTAACTGATTCAAATTCCATATAACTCCTCAATTGTTTTGATCTTAACTGTCTACCACCTTCCTTAATGTTTAATATAATTGTACCAGCAGGATGAATGCACACTGTTAGAGCATAGTTTTTAAGTAATATATAGGATCGTTGGAATTAAACAATCTAAAGTAGCTTTGATCATCTACAGATGTACTGGAATACACCATTTCTTAATTCCTGTAATAAAGCTGTGCTGCTGGGTAAGAATAATGGCAACATATCTGGATAGAAAAAGTGAGAAAACAAGGATAAATGACATGTCCTCTCAATATAGTTGAATTGCAGCACTTGAGAATGGTGGCTAGGGCTGAAAGTCAACCATCTGAAAAAAAAAACCTGATTGCACATCCTAGTTAAAGGGTATTAAAATCCCATACCCCCCATTCCTATTTTAGCAACCAATTCATATATCCATATGTAATCTGATTTGTTGAATAAATCACAATTGGGTGGGTTTTCAGAACATGCTTAATCATACAAGACATGGTTTACAAGTCAAAATAGCTGAATATACAGAACACTCTAGGTTAAAATCATTTCATGGCCAAAGTGTATACACTGAAATGTTGAATCTGAGCAAGATTAGTAATGGCATAAACAGCAGGTACCGAACAATGGTCCAGTCCAGATTTCTCTCACACAAAGACATTCACACAACATAAATTATTTACATTTCACTGCCTATAATTTACAAAATATGGAGCTTGTAGACTAGGCTTGGCTTGGTTCTACTTGTTCCCATCTTTGTAACATTTTCAATAAATATTCTGTTTTTTCCTCCGACAATGACACTATGAGTGATTGCCCCTTCATTGCACATCAAATTGGGAAGGGGTCACTGAAACTTATTTGGATGAGAACAACAGTGTTCCAGCTAATTTAAAAGATGTCATAGCTGCAGATAGCAAGCACTAACTCAAGTTTGCCAGTAGAGCTCAGAAGGAGGAAGAGGGGAGCGGCAGCAGAGAAGCTGTTCATTTTTGAGGGATTGTGTGCTTAATTCTGAAAAGCTGCTGATTGCAAGGAATTTGTTTGAGTGTCCAGGACCAACAATAAAATAACTTGCCCGGCTCAGTAGGCAAAGACTGGGTGGGGAAAGGTTATCTTATAATGTAACCAGGAAAGGCTCACTGAGCAAGTGAACAGTATGTCAGTGGAATATGGCAATGGTGGTGCTCTGTATTTGGCTAATTTGGAAAGCCTGCAAAGGAAAGATGAGAAATATAAGCCTGTCTATTAGTATATCTTAAGAAAGAAAAGAGGCCTCTCCTGCTGTGAACTAGCATGGGTGTGTTCCTAAGCAAATACTACCTGTTGCATATTGAAAGGGAAGGGCAAGTTAAAGCCAGCAGTCTCCAAGCTACTGTGATGTCATTGTGCAAATGTCATCATTACATACCTGCACTATGACATCTGACACAAGACCATGGTATTGCAGTTGTGTGATGATTTCATCATAGAACTATCATTATTTACTACCCACCCTTGATCTCCCATGTTTATAGCAGCCCTTAAAACAAAAGTCAAAACACTGGACCAGCAAATGGCCACTGTTCAACTGATGAGAGATAACAAAGATTTACCAGTGGAAAGAAAGGAGGCATATGATAGAAACTGACAATGGAAGCAACTCTCTATAAGAAGGGCAGTCAAACACAAGAGAAAGCCCAGTGGACAAGAATAACAACCAGATTGAAGAGGCATAGAAGACAGTCTGCAAAATTTGGACTCGGGAATAGTTTCCAGGCCTCAGAGAACAACCAGGCTCTGAGTGATCTAGGAAAAAAAACAACCTCTCTGTGGAACATGGAACAGGACAGGGATCCCCAAAGGGCAGAGGGGATGTAACTGTGTCTCACAAAACAACAAAAAAAGAAACATCAGAGTAATTGCTAGCTCACTGCTATGGGGAATCAGAGCAAATAGATACCAAACAGATCCATCTATCAAGTGAGCCTTGGTTAAGAATCAAGGATATGACAGAGCAACTTCAAAGACTTATCTACTTATAATACTCCATGCCTACTAAATCCCTGACAGGAAACAAAGATATTATAAAGCTTTTCCATGACTTTGAAAGATTAAGAAGGAAGTGCAAGATCTTTGAAATGAAGTGGTGTTGGTCCTTCTAATCCATAGAGGAGAACCAATAAGGGAAGGAAGACTACTGCAAACGAATAATGTTGACAGGAGAGATTTGGTTTGGGACATGGACTGAGTTATTTAGATGATGGACTTTCAGTTCAAGAGAAATTGCACCTCACTGGGACCAGTAAAATGTGTTTACCTGAATCAGGGCAAGTTTGATTAAGAAGCCTCGGCTGAATCTTGTCAGGGTTTAGAGATAAAAATCCCTCAAATATGGGCCTCAGAAAAAGGCATTGCTTGTGCATTATAGCATAAACAAACAAACAAAGGAGCTATAATGTACCCTTGGTCCAAAAACTACACAATCTTTATAGTCCAGACAGTGGTTTTCAAAATAGGGTCTGGAAACTGCTGGGTTTCCCAAGATCCTTTCAGAACTGTCTGCAAAATCAAATAAGTAAATACTTTAAAATTTCTCGGTTTTAATTTATAACACAGTATACACACACAACAGAGATATAACCCATATAAATAACAGCTCTTTGGGGTCTTCAGTCACTTCTAAGAATATGAAGAGGTCCTAAGACCAAAATGTTTGAGACCTGCTAGTCTCTAGATTCTAATGCTGGAACTAAAAGGAAAAAAAACCCAAAAAGGCAAATATGATTTAACATAACAAAAACCTAGCAGAATAAATTCTGTGACAGAAATACATCAGCATAAAGATTCTATTTGTTCAAAAAGAACAGAAATAATAGAAAGGGGGGGGGGAGGAATAAATAAAAGCAATATTATTGTTCCTGACAGAACAATTAATCCGTGGGACAACTTGCCTCCAGAAGTTGTGACTGCTCCAACACTGGACATTTTAAAGAACAGATTGGACAACTATTTGTCTGAAATGGTATAGCGTTTCCTGCCTGAGCAGGGGGTTGGACTAGAAGACCTCCAAGATCCCTTCCAACTCTGTTATGTTGACTATCCCCCATCCAAAAAGGAGAAGAAGATGTTGTTTTCTGAAAGCAAACTACAGGTCTTTCAAAGAGACCTGAAGTAGCAGTGATGGAAAACTTGTATTACCCCAACATCTGTTGGGAGAAAAACTCTGCCAAGCAGGGTCCTTCCCAAAAATTCTTGACTCGCTGACAACTTTCTCTTTCAGAGAGTTGGGACAGGCAGAATAATATCTGCTACTCTCAACGATACTAAGCAATAGACAAAGCTTACTTGGAATAGTGGAAGTAGCAGGAACACTAGATATAAGTGAACACCAAATGCTAGTGTTACCGATTTTAAGGGAAATTGAATTCAAGTGTAGCCAGGATTTATTTTTTTTAAGTGTACGCATTGGATAAACTCAGAAGAATTAATAGGAGTATCCCATGGCAGGAAAAGATGCTCAAAATGAATGGGAATTCCTTTAAACAGACACACAAAAACCACAATTGCCAATAGTTCCGGTAAGGGAACTGATGCTCCAGGAATTTGTCAAGAGCCAGGTAAAGGACAGAACTGAAGCTAGTGACCGATAATTTGGGAGTACTCCTTATTCAGAATGATTTCAATCTCCACAGATACAGTGAACAGTATCACAAGATACTAAAGAAATTAGCCAATGGTCTGGCTGAACTTTTAGTATTATCTTTGGAGTGCTAGATGAACAAACTGGAGAACAAACTTTGTCCCTAGGTTTAAAAGTTGTTTTTTTTTAAGAAGGAGGGACCAGTCAGCTTCATATCCTTATCTACCATAATAAGAGTCTAGAGCAGACAGGGATCCATT